>JAJGOT010000023.1:2347500-2467500 GCA_022457155.1 Cladopsammia gracilis
ACGCATGCGCATTTCCGCATGCGCATTTGGTCAAATTGGTCAAATTTCGTGCATTTAGTCAAATTGCTGTGCCAGTCAAACCTATATTTCCCCGTCAAGGTGAACGTTGTTTTGATTTATACCGTAGTCCTAGCCTGTTCCAAACGTTCAGGTAGTGGGAAGTGAGGGATATAGGCTATGGTAGTCCCGAATTTGTGTGTTTATCAGGGGTGTCACAAGACTCACCCCATGCGTCTCTCGGCCGTAGACTATTCTATCATCAGTAGACACCACATATATAAGACCCTTACTTGTCTGGGCTATATAACTTAGAAAAATCCAGGCTCTTTTACGCGGGTTTTTGCTGTATGTCTAATACTTCTTAGAATTGCCTACATTATGAAAGTGTTTTGAAGCGTAGGCCGTGCACAAACCAAATGTCAAAAACTTGTCTTGTGATGATTCAGTAACACAACGTGACCATTTCATAAAACATCTCGCAATCAGACACAACAAAAATATTCAAGTTTTATTCCTCTATATCTGTAACACAGAAAAGAAAATTAAATGAAAAAGTGATCGCTTTAAGGTTATTTTCGCCCGAGAAACATTCACTAGCGCAAGCGAAACTCGTAATGACTGGTTTCTCAGAAATAGTACAGCATTCTGTGGAAAATCTTCAAATCTTCTCGAGTCTTTTTCAGCAACGCGATTGTTTGACAACGAGAAATGGATCACAAGACACGTGCAGTTTACATCTTATAATGGTGGTGAATTTTTCGCAGCTGAAGTTTCTGTTGGCTGATCTATCCCTCTTCAACCTGGCGAAATAAAAATTCATGAAAGGCAAACAATCGAAAGAAGAGAAATTCATTTCAACACGGTATTTGAATTTTATAGTTTCGGTTTCTTTCCGCTTCAAAAGCGCAAGTGCTGTGCCGAGAGTGAGCGAAACGATCAGGCTTCGTTCGTTGTGTTACAACAAAATACTTTTTTAAAAACATTTCATTAACTGCGAAAAAGGATTGAGATTGAAGACATCATTGAACTCACCTAGAGCTGAGGAGAAACGTCCCAGTGTTCTTCTTGGAGAGTGAGCACATGGTAGGGGGCTATCATAATGGTGATTTTACGAAAGGGGGGGGGGGGGGGTGTCATAATTGCAATTTTGTGACACCGGAGAAATTCAACGTAAACCTAGACTGGTCTCCCCCTGCGGGGGGTAGCCCAGTAATAAATGATATAAAAGCATTTCCAGGTGTTCTTCTACGTTGCTGGGAAAAATATCTGTTCCTTTTTCCCAGCATAACACATAGGGAAATTCCAAGCCAGCTGGATAAAAAAATGTCTGTTTCCCAGCCAGCAATTTAAAAAATAGGCAGCCTGTGACTGCATGTAGCTAACTTCGCCTGTTATTGCTTAGATTATCGTAGAATTTCCCGGCCCGCTAGCAACCCCCCCCCCCCCGTACCCCCTGGATTTCCAAGCGAGAGACCCCCTTCTCCTGCCCGGATTTGCAATAAATTTTTGGAAGCCCTAAATTTCCAGGTAATGAAAAAAAACATACGTTATCGCATTTAGGAGATTCTGTTTTTATAATTTTCAAAACCGTGGTGACGAGTGCTATAAATTGGTGAAACATTTAAAAAATAAATATTGCGTGACACATCATGACCCCCCCCCCCCCCCGTGATTTCAAGACTAAATCGAAGTGAAATTTTTCTAGTTCCTAATAACTGCTTTGATTTTGCCATGTATTAGTTTTTATCGGCTTCATAGTTTTTTCAAAGTGTTGTCGCAAATACACAATATTTCCTTGAATGAAAATGTCTTTCCCTTGAATAAAAGAGTTTAACGCTTATCAGAATTCAGTGATTTTCTGCTTCCGGAAGGCTTAGCGATTTGTTTAAGGTCGGGACACACGAAGGGACTAGTCCGTACGACCAGTCCCTGCGACTAGTCCCGGGGACCAAATTCCTCCGTGTGAACTGCTAATTTTCGGCAAAAATCTAGTCGCAGGGACTGAATTTTGGTCCCCGCAACTGGTCCCACAAATTCAAACTGGTTTGAATTCGTGGGACCAGTCCCAGGGACTGGTCCCCTCAAATTTTGCTTGATCCCTTCGTGTGAACAGTTCGTGGGACTGGTCCCTGCGACGAAATGAAAATAAACCAATCGCTGATCAGCATTTTAAGCTCCCATAATTCTGTACGTTCTCCGTTTCAAGATGGCGGCTGAGGGACGTGAAAGTGTTGACGATACAGAAATTGCAGCTGAACAGTCGTCCGAATGGAGCGTTAGCAATACAAGAATGCTGATAGAATTTTACAAGTCCAACAGAATTCTCTAGGATAAGTCTCACAAAGATAATGGGAATAAAACTGAAACAAACAAAGTGCTAACTCCTCTCTTGGCGAGGTTCCAGAAGGCAAGTCCACCGAGAACGGCGACCGACATTAAGAAATTTGGTTTCTCTGTTGAAAATTGCTCTTTCTACATCTCCATAAAACGATATTCTTTTTTAAAAATCGTCATAAATGCTGCTATCTTGTTGTGAAACAGGTCCCAGCGTGTAAACCCTTCAAGGGACTGGTCCCCGCGACTCGTCCCATCGTGTAAACTCCGACAGGGGACTAGTCCCTGCGGTCGGTCCCTGGGACTGGTCCCCTCGTGTGTGCCGACCTGTTTCCTAAACAGGAAAATTCAAATGTGTATCTTCCATAGTGGAAACTTGGTCCGCTCTGCGTGGCTTTGAAGGAACACCCTTGAGTGTTTTTTTGAGCCGCTAGGATTCTTATTGTTTAGCCGTTATTATTGAGAAGTAGTCCAAGAAGCGTCATTAATCATACGTTAACCGCAGGAAACGATCAGTTTTGTTTTACTGGAATGACTGACAACGGAAGATCTCATAATTCGATGTTTCTGCCTTATATTGTTTTCAAAGTTTGGTAGTTAACGGACAACTGTAAAATACAAACATTTCCTAAATATGGGCAGTTCACTTGGTCCCCAAAGGCGACAATTTAAACCTTCCCATCTGTGATAAGGACATCGCGTGATCATATAATTCAAACACATGCTTGTGTCTGTTCGGTGTCCGTTATATTAAACAAGTTCGACTGCTTCTTGCTCACTGATCGAACTCTGATGTTATACTTGTCAAAGATGTACTTTGTTTTAAATGGCGGGCTGATGGCAAAGAATTTTGCCAGGGGAGTCATAAATACTTGTAATCTAGAAACCTTTGACAGGAATTACACAAACAAATGATTAAATTGAGTACACAGGAAGTTTTGATTAAAATTCAAAATGCCCAACTAAACTGTTTCGGTGTATTACTTCAGAAGCTAGGTTCTGAGCGAAGAATGACTGTGTAAAGGGCTCTTTGATCGATTAGAATTCAACGTCTAAGACCAACCTGAGTTACGCCGTTCAGGCCATAGCATTTTTGAAAGTCAAGATATTGGATCATTAAATCTTTCATTTCCAAAATTAAACTTCAACCAAAAGTATTACTCAATAGCTTTCAATTTAATGGTCACAAGTTAGGGTGACATTCACAGACTCAAAAGCTTCACACATTGAGAGTGAAAGGGAATTGAAAGGCGCACAGCTAGCTCTACTATCAAGTTCCGCTTTCGGTTATCAGAGATTTCAAGTATGGGAGGGAAAGGCTTGTGATAGTTAATTGATCAGCAAACAGTGAATGGACTACACAATAAAGCGAGCCAGGACAGAGATTTATTAAAAGCTGCTAATCACAACAATTCTGAAAAGAATTCTAGGAACTCTATTCATTACAGGGCATAGACTGAATTTTAAAAAAAGTTATTAGCCTTAATGAATCAGCTACATGTTTTTAGAGTTGTCCTGTGGAGCTCGGAAACCGTTGCACGAGTCAAAAAGTGATTTGCTTGTATTTTTCTTTGTCGGGATAATCTTCTGGTGGAAGATCCATGACGTGTGAAATACACTTGTAAGCGATCAGTACCACGGTATCCTTGGATTTGAAACCAGGCACATTTCCCTTGGTCTCTTCCAATATCTTGACTTTGTAGTGGGCCTCTATCCCGTAGACTTTGTCATCGATCCGCTTCACCATCTTTTTCTCGTGCCAGCGAAGGATTTCTTTCATCTCTTCCGACGAAGTCGCGATGGTCACCAGCGTAGTCGCAGTATCGACAAGAAATTGCAGTAGCGGGAATTTTCCGAAGACTTCCTTGATATGTTGCACCACTATCTCTTTGTTTTGGAGTTGGCTATAACGTAGCAGCAGTGCATCCTGCTCTTGGAAGATGGTCTGCATCACATTTTCCTTGATGGCCGGCTCCACGCTGTCCACTTCTGCTTTGAGCTCGTCGAGTTGTCTATCTAACTTAGCAATCAGTCGCATTCTCTTGCTCTCGTCACTTTCCACGTACTTGATAATTTCTTTGCTTTCTGATGAACCCATAGCTGAATATCGCAATGTGCTTTTCAATGGCCTTAGAACGAGAAGAGGACGAGGTTGCTTCAGCTTGCAAACGAACATCAACTACCCTTCTCTCGGAAAGTGAGGTAGTTTCAATTTGCATCCTGTATTCCCTTGCATCAACAGTTCATAGCGATTGGTTCAAGAGCCGTATAAAGGTGTGGCTTTTTTTTTCTCAAGCATAGCAACTGTATCGATGCTGGGCAACGGAAGGGCGGAGAAGCCAATCACCACGTTGCTAAGGATGACGTTCGTGCTATAAGTTGCTTTTCGGAAATTTCTAGTTGAAACTGCTGCCACGCTTGTGACCGCCATGGCTTCTTAGAAAAAAATGAAAGAAATCCTTTCCTAACAAGAAAGATAGAAGGTAAAGCAAGTTGGTGACAGAGTCTACGGGATGGAAGTACACTACAAAGTCAAGATATTGGAACAGACCACTCCGGCAGGGAGGTATGTCTGGAAGGATACCGTATTGCCGATCGCTTACAAGTGTATTTCACGCGTCAAGTCATGCATCTTCCATCAGAAGATTTTACCGATGACGAAGAATACAGGCAAATCACTCTTTGACTCTTGCAAAGCTTTCCGAACCCTATTGGACAATGCATATAACATGTATCTGTAGCTTATTTGTCTATTGTTAGTGTATAACGAGTGTTGATACCCTCTTTAAATAAAGACTTTATTATTATTATTATTATACCATTCAGTCTGTGCCCTCCAACAAATGTTCCTCGGATTCTTTTCAGAATTGTTGTGATTGGCAGTTTTTAATAAATCTCTGTCCAGGCTCATTTTATTTATTTTAGTCCATTCACTGTCTGCCGATCTATTAAATATCACGAGCCTTTCCCTCTTGCACTTGAAATCTCATAGAACTGAAAGCGGAACTTGAGAGTGAGTAGAGCTAGCTGTGCGTCTTTTAATTCCCTTTCACCCTCAGAGTCAAAGCTTAGGTCGTCTGTTGTGTGAAACGTTTGAGTCTGTGGATGTCACCTTAACTTGTGACCATTCAAGTGAAATCTGTGGATGTAATATTAACCTGTTACCATTCAACTCAAAGAGCAGTACTTTCCTGTGGTACATGTACTGCTGGTTTATTATGCTCTTCGGCAGTATGTTCCTGTGGTACTTTTTTCTGTCTAGTGTTATCGTCGAGGTTAGTGTAGTTTAGTTTGATCATTTTACAAATGAAAGTTGAGTGTCCTTGAATTTTCATTTTGGCCACTTTTAGAAGTTCAAGTTTACATTTTACATGTGAAAGGACAGATCGGATAAGAAGTAAAACACGTATGTTAACACTGGGGCGAAACATGTTTAGTTTGATGACGAATGAAATATGTTTTAATATGGTCATGATCATGTTTATTCTGAGCATGATTGAAACTACCTCACGAGATAGTTTCGAACTAAGCCAGACGAAACAAGTTAGTGCAAATATCATCTCCTTGATAAACACTGCATTGCCCTTCCTTCTCGAAGGACTTGATAGCAATGGCAAGGGAGGTGAAACCACAAAATAATGCAACAGCATCTAAAAACGGTTATGAGACTCTAGCACGAAACGAAACATTGAACTAATTTGCTTGAAAAAAAATTTAGACAGCTTACAAATCGCTATAGAGAGAAACAAGAAATTGTTTCAGCTTGATGCTCATTCCCCTAATCATTACTTCAAACAAGAAGCGAGAAGACTAGTTGTTGGACCAGCAGCCAGTACGTTTTCCTCTTAAGAAAATAAAAACCTATTTTAGAACCATTTAGCCTAAATACTCAGTACACACCAAATATATCAGACCCTTACTTGTCGGGGCTATATAACTTGGAAATATCTAGGCTCCTTTACACGGCGGGTTTACTGTATGTGTAATATTTCATGGACTTGCCTACATTGTGAAAGTGTTTTGAAGCAAAGACCGTACACAAACCAAATGTCAAAACTTGTTTGTGTTGAACAATACAAAGTTAGAAATTATGCTTCTTCGTACATACTAAGACAGTAAATTGTAAACAGGAAAATTCAAATGTGTATCTTCCATAGTGGAAAATTGGTCCGCTCTGCGTGGCTTTGAAGGAACACCCTTGAGTGTTTTTTTGAGCCGCTAGGATTCTTATTGTTTAGCCGTTATTATTGTGAAGTAGTCCAAGAAGCGTCATTAATCATACGTTAACCGCAGGAAACGATCAGTTTTGTTTTACAGGAATGACTGACAACGGAAGATCTCATAATTCGATGTTTCTGCCTTATATTGTTTTCAAAGTTTGGTAGTTAAGGGACAACTGTAAAATACAAACATTTCCTAAATATGGGCAGTTCACTTGGTCCCCAAAGGCGATAATTTAAACCTTCCCATCTGTGATAAGGACATCGCGTGATCATATAATTCAAACACATGCTTGTGTCTGTTCGGTGTCCGTTATATTAAACAAGTTCGACTGCTTCTTGCTCACTGATCGAACTCTGATGTTATACTTGTCAAAGATGTACTTTGTTTTAAATGGCGGGCTGATGGCAAAGAATTTTGCCAGGGGAGTCATAAATACTTGTAATCTAGAAACCTTTGACAGGAATTACACAAACAAATGATTAAATTGAGTACACAGGAAGTTTTGATTAAAATTCAAAATGCCCAACTAAACTGTTTCGGTGTATTACTTCCGTCAGAAGCTAGGTTCTGAGCGAAGAATGACTGTGTAAAGGGCTCTTTGATCGATTATAATTCAACGTCTAAGACCAACCTGAGTTACGCCGTTCAGGCCATAGCATTTTTGAAAGTCAAGATATTGGATCATTAAATCTTTCATTTCCAAAATTAAACTTCAACCAAAAGTATTGCTCAATAGCTTTCAATTTAATGGTCACAAGTTAGGGTGACATTCACAGACTCAAAAGCTTCACACATTGAGAGTGAAAGGGAATTGAAAGGCGCACAGCTAGCTCTACTATCAAGTTCCGCTTTCGGTTATCAGAGATTTCAAGTATGGGAGGGAAAGGCTTGTGATAGTTAATTGATCAGCAAACAGTGAATGGACTACACAATAAAGCGAGCCAGGACAGAGATTTATTAAAAGCTGCTAATCACAACAATTCTGAAAAGAATTCTAGGAACTCTATTCATTACAGGGCACAGACTGAATTTTAAAAAAAGTTATTAGCCTTAATGAATCAGCTACATGTTTGGAAACCGTTGCACGAGTCAAAAAGTGATTTGCTTGTATTTTTCTTTGTCGGGATAATCTTCTGGTGGAAGATCCATGACGTGTGAAATACACTTGTAAGCGATCAGTACCACGGTATCCTTGGATTTGAAACCAGGCACATTTCCCTTGGTCTCTTCCAATATCTTGACTTTGTAGTGGGCCTCTATCCCGTAGACTTTGTCATCGATCCGCTTCACCATCTTTTTCTCGTGCCAGCGAAGGATTTCTTTCATCTCTTCCGACGAAGTCGCGATGGTCACCAGCGTAGTCGCAGTATCGACAAGAAATTCCAGTAGCGGGAATTTTCCGAAGACTTCCTTGATATGTTGCACCACTATCTCTTTGTTTTGGAGTTGGCTATAACGTAGCAGCAGTGCATCCTGCTCTTGGAAGATGGTCTGCATCACATTTTCCTTGATGGCCGGCTCCACGCTGTCCACTTCTGCTTTGAGCTCGTCGAGTTGTCTATCTAACTTAGCAATCAGTCGCATTTTCTTGCTCTCGTCACTTTCCACGTACTTGATAATTTCTTTGCTTTCTGATGAACCCATAGCTGAATATCGCAATGTGCTTTTCAATGGCCTTAGAACGAGAAGAGGACGAGGTTGCTTCAGCTTGCAAACGAACATCAACTACCCTTCTCTCGGAAAGTGAGGTAGTTTCAATTTGCATCCTGTATTCCCTTGCATCAACAGTTCATAGCGATTGGTTCAAGAGCCGTATAAAGGTGTGGCTTTTTTTTTCTCAAGCATAGCAACTGTATCGATGCTGGGCAACGGAAGGGCGGAGAAGCCAATCACCACGTTGCTAAGGATGACGTTCGTGCTATAAGTTGCTTTTCGGAAATTTCTAGTTGAAACTGCTGCCACGCTTGTGACCGCCATGGCTTCTTAGAAAAAAATGAAAGAAATCCTTTCCTAACAAGAAAGATAGAAGGTAAAGCAAGTTGGTGACAGAGTCTACGGGATGGAAGTACACTACAAAGTCAAGATATTGGAACAGACCACTCCGGCAGGGAGGTATGTCTGGAAGGATACCGTATTGCCGATCGCTTACAAGTGTATTTCACGCGTCAAGTCATGCATCTTCCATCAGAAGATTTTACCGATGACGAAGAATACAGGCAAATCACTCTTTGACTCTTGCAAAGCTTTCCGAACCCTATTGGACAATGCATATAACATGTATCTGTAGCTTATTTGTCTATTGTTAGTGTATAACGAGTGTTGATACCCTCTTTAAATAAAGACTTTATTATTATTATTATTATTATTATACCATTCAGTCTGTGCCCTCCAACAAATGTTCCTCGGATTCTTTTCAGAATTGTTGTGATTGGCAGTTTTTAATAAATCTCTGTCCAGGCTCATTTTATTTATTTTAGTCCATTCACTGTCTGCCGATCTATTAAATATCACGAGCCTTTCCCTCTTGCACTTGAAATCTCATAGAACTGAAAGCGGAACTTGAGAGTGAGTAGAGCTAGCTGTGCGTCTTTTAATTCCCTTTCACCCTCAGAGTCAAAGCTTAGGTCGTCTGTTGTGTGAAACGTTTGAGTCTGTGGATGTCACCTTAACTTGTGACCATTCAAGTGAAATCTGTGGATGTAATATTAACCTGTTACCATTCAACTCAAAGAGCAGTACTTTCCTGTGGTACATGTACTGCTGGTTTATTATGCTCTTCGGCAGTATGTTCCTGTGGTACTTTTTTCTGTCTAGTGTTATCGTCGAGGTTAGTGTAGTTTAGTTTGATCATTTTACAAATGAAAGTTGAGTGTCCTTGAATTTTCATTTTGGCCACTTTTAGAAGTTCAAGTTTACATTTTACATGTGAAAGGACAGATCGGATAAGAAGTAAAACACGTATGTTAACACTGGGGCGAAACATGTTTAGTTTGATGACGAATGAAATATGTTTTAATATGGTCATGATCATGTTTATTCTGAGCATGATTGAAACTACCTCACGAGATAGTTTCGAACTAAGCCAGACGAAACAAGTTAGTGCAAATATCATCTCCTTGATAAACACTGCATTGCCCTTCCTTCTCGAAGGACTTGATAGCAATGGCAAGGGAGGTGAAACCACAAAATAATGCAACAGCATCTAAAAACGGTTATGAGACTCTAGCACGAAACGAAACATTGAACTAATTTGCTTGAAAAAAAATTTAGACAGCTTACAAATCGCTATAGAGAGAAACAAGAAATTGTTTCAGCTTGATGCTCATTCCCCTAATCATTACTTCAAACAAGAAGCGAGAAGACTAGTTGTTGGACCAGCAGCCAGTACGTTTTCCTCTTAAGAAAATAAAAACCTATTTTAGAACCATTTAGCCTAAATACTCAGTACACACCAAATATATCAGACCCTTACTTGTCGGGGCTATATAACTTGGAAATATCTAGGCTCCTTTACACGGCGGGTTTACTGTATGTGTAATATTTCATGGACTTGCCTACATTGTGAAAGTGTTTTGAAGCAAAGACCGTACACAAACCAAATGTCAAAACTTGTTTGTGTTGAACAATACAAAGTTAGAAATTATGCTTCTTCGTACATACTAAGACAGTAAATTGTAAACAGGAAAATTCAAATGTGTATCTTCCATAGTGGAAAATTGGTCCGCTCTGCGTGGCTTTGAAGGAACACCCTTGAGTGTTTTTTTGAGCCGCTAGGATTCTTATTGTTTAGCCGTTATTATTGTGAAGTAGTCCAAGAAGCGTCATTAATCATACGTTAACCGCAGGAAACGATCAGTTTTGTTTTACAGGAATGACTGACAACGGAAGATCTCATAATTCGATGTTTCTGCCTTATATTGTTTTCAAAGTTTGGTAGTTAAGGGACAACTGTAAAATACAAACATTTCCTAAATATGGGCAGTTCACTTGGTCCCCAAAGGCGATAATTTAAACCTTCCCATCTGTGATAAGGACATCGCGTGATCATATAATTCAAACACATGCTTGTGTCTGTTCGGTGTCCGTTATATTAAACAAGTTCGACTGCTTCTTGCTCACTGATCGAACTCTGATGTTATACTTGTCAAAGATGTACTTTGTTTTAAATGGCGGGCTGATGGCAAAGAATTTTGCCAGGGGAGTCATAAATACTTGTAATCTAGAAACCTTTGACAGGAATTACACAAACAAATGATTAAATTGAGTACACAGGAAGTTTTGATTAAAATTCAAAATGCCCAACTAAACTGTTTCGGTGTATTACTTCCGTCAGAAGCTAGGTTCTGAGCGAAGAATGACTGTGTAAAGGGCTCTTTGATCGATTATAATTCAACGTCTAAGACCAACCTGAGTTACGCCGTTCAGGCCATAGCATTTTTGAAAGTCAAGATATTGGATCATTAAATCTTTCATTTCCAAAATTAAACTTCAACCAAAAGTATTGCTCAATAGCTTTCAATTTAATGGTCACAAGTTAGGGTGACATTCACAGACTCAAAAGCTTCACACATTGAGAGTGAAAGGGAATTGAAAGGCGCACAGCTAGCTCTACTATCAAGTTCCGCTTTCGGTTATCAGAGATTTCAAGTATGGGAGGGAAAGGCTTGTGATAGTTAATTGATCAGCAAACAGTGAATGGACTACACAATAAAGCGAGCCAGGACAGAGATTTATTAAAAGCTGCTAATCACAACAATTCTGAAAAGAATTCTAGGAACTCTATTCATTACAGGGCACAGACTGAATTTTAAAAAAAGTTATTAGCCTTAATGAATCAGCTACATGTTTTTAGAGTTGTCCTGTGGAGCTCGGAAACCGTTGCACGAGTCAAAAAGTGATTTGCTTGTATTTTTCTTTGTCGGGATAATCTTCTGGTGGAAGATCCATGACGTGTGAAATACACTTGTAAGCGATCAGTACCACGGTATCCTTGGATTTGAAACCAGGCACATTTCCCTTGGTCTCTTCCAATATCTTGACTTTGTAGTGGGCCTCTATCCCGTAGACTTTGTCATCGATCCGCTTCACCATCTTTTTCTCGTGCCAGCGAAGGATTTCTTTCATCTCTTCCGACGAAGTCGCGATGGTCACCAGCGTAGTCGCAGTATCGACAAGAAATTCCAGTAGCGGGAATTTTCCGAAGACTTCCTTGATATGTTGCACCACTATCTCTTTGTTTTGGAGTTGGCTATAACGTAGCAGCAGTGCATCCTGCTCTTGGAAGATGGTCTGCATCACATTTTCCTTGATGGCCGGCTCCACGCTGTCCACTTCTGCTTTGAGCTCGTCGAGTTGTCTATCTAACTTAGCAATCAGTCGCATTTTCTTGCTCTCGTCACTTTCCACGTACTTGATAATTTCTTTGCTTTCTGATGAACCCATAGCTGAATATCGCAATGTGCTTTTCAATGGCCTTAGAACGAGAAGAGGACGAGGTTGCTTCAGCTTGCAAACGAACATCAACTACCCTTCTCTCGGAAAGTGAGGTAGTTTCAATTTGCATCCTGTATTCCCTTGCATCAACAGTTCATAGCGATTGGTTCAAGAGCCGTATAAAGGTGTGGCTTTTTTTTTCTCAAGCATAGCAACTGTATCGATGCTGGGCAACGGAAGGGCGGAGAAGCCAATCACCACGTTGCTAAGGATGACGTTCGTGCTATAAGTTGCTTTTCGGAAATTTCTAGTTGAAACTGCTGCCACGCTTGTGACCGCCATGGCTTCTTAGAAAAAAATGAAAGAAATCCTTTCCTAACAAGAAAGATAGAAGGTAAAGCAAGTTGGTGACAGAGTCTACGGGATGGAAGTACACTACAAAGTCAAGATATTGGAACAGACCACTCCGGCAGGGAGGTATGTCTGGAAGGATACCGTATTGCCGATCGCTTACAAGTGTATTTCACGCGTCAAGTCATGCATCTTCCATCAGAAGATTTTACCGATGACGAAGAATACAGGCAAATCACTCTTTGACTCTTGCAAAGCTTTCCGAACCCTATTGGACAATGCATATAACATGTATCTGTAGCTTATTTGTCTATTGTTAGTGTATAACGAGTGTTGATACCCTCTTTAAATAAAGACTTTATTATTATTATTATTATACCATTCAGTCTGTGCCCTCCAACAAATGTTCCTCGGATTCTTTTCAGAATTGTTGTGATTGGCAGTTTTTAATAAATCTCTGTCCAGGCTCATTTTATTTATTTTAGTCCATTCACTGTCTGCCGATCTATTAAATATCACGAGCCTTTCCCTCTTGCACTTGAAATCTCATAGAACTGAAAGCGGAACTTGAGAGTGAGTAGAGCTAGCTGTGCGTCTTTTAATTCCCTTTCACCCTCAGAGTCAAAGCTTAGGTCGTCTGTTGTGTGAAACGTTTGAGTCTGTGGATGTCACCTTAACTTGTGACCATTCAAGTGAAATCTGTGGATGTAATATTAACCTGTTACCATTCAACTCAAAGAGCAGTACTTTCCTGTGGTACATGTACTGCTGGTTTATTATGAGGGTCTCAATGGGGTGGTTGCTTTTACGGTTAACGGTTAAAAATTTGGCTTTTTTACGGCTAACGGTTAATTTTTTTTCGTTACGGTTAACAGAAAGATTAAAAATTAATTTCCATTGTTTTAAAAGGTAAACATTAATTTTTCATTGTTTTAAAAAGTTTAAAATTAATTTACATCGTTGTATAACACATTTAAGGTCTTAGGACCATGTTCCGGGATGAATGAAAAACTAGTTATGATAAAATTGTGATATTGAATATACCAATACTACTATATTACACTACATATCTAATATTACTAATACTTATAGAAATATAAGGTATATATATATATATGATAGACATGATATAGCAATATATTCTTTGAAATACTGTATTAAACAACAGAAAATTGTACCTTCTTTTTGTATTTCAGGTAAACAACGTCATAGTTATATTAACTTGTATGATGGTTATGTGCCAAATAAATATGTCTCAGTCTTAAACGAGCGTAAATTGCATCAATTTCCTTTTTGCGCTTAAATATCGCATCCATATCGCTATCACTGTCATCCGAATCGCTCTCGTACTCCTCAACCTTGTTGAAATCGATCAGCAGCGGACGCGAGTGTGACTTGCGGTTATCGCTCCGTCATACTTTTTCCTTTTTCCTTTTTCCTTTTTCCTTTTTCCTTTTTCCTTTTTCCTTTTTCCTTTTTCCTTTTTCCTTTTTCCTTTTTCCTTTTTCCTTTTTACTTTTTACTTTTTACTTTTTACTTTTTAGGCGGTAAAGATTGAGGTCAAAATCCCCAAATCGACCTTCTGAGCTTGTTCTTTTCGCCCTAAAAAGTTGATTAAATTTTTTTGAAGGCACCAATGGAATGGTGCTCATCTTTCACTTGCATTCGCGCTTTATACCTTTCGATTGGCTTCTCCTCCGCAGCTCGATACAGACTTATAATTCTTTTCACAACAAATTAGCAGTTGCAGCAGGCGTGGATGAAGAAACTGAATAACATCTAAAAATAGTGTATTAAACAATAAGCTGTCAACTCATCCTGCGAAAAGTAGACACTTTATATTTTCCGAGGGTAGCGAATCTACGCAGCCGTCGTGGAGACAAGACACATGTATAGCATCACAACAGTATGTCTTACAAGAGATTTCGACACTTTCAAACCATGGCTATAAAAATGTTACGGTTAACTTTTTTCCGACTTTTTACGCCTAACGATTAATTTTTTCCAAATTTTACGCCTAACGGTTAAATTTTGGGCCGTTTTACGGCTAACGGTTAACCCCATTGAGACCCTCTATTATGCTCTTCGGCAGTATGTTCCTGTGGTACTTTTTTCTGTCTAGTGTTATCGTCGAGGTTAGTGTAGTTTAGTTTGATCATTTTACAAATGAAAGTTGAGTGTCCTTGAATTTTCATTTTGGCCACTTTTAGAAGTTCAAGTTTACATTTTACATGTGAAAGGACAGATCGGATAAGAAGTAAAACACGTATGTTAACACTGGGGCGAAACATGTTTAGTTTGATGACGAATGAAATATGTTTTAATATGGTCATGATCATGTTTATTCTGAGCATGATTGAAACTACCTCACGAGATAGTTTCGAACTAAGCCAGACGAAACAAGTTAGTGCAAATATCATCTCCTTGATAAACACTGCATTGCCCTTCCTTCTCGAAGGACTTGATAGCAATGGCAAGGGAGGTGAAACCACAAAATAATGCAACAGCATCTAAAAACGGTTATGAGACTCTAACACGAAACGAAACATTGAACTAATTTGCTTGAAAAAAAATTTAGACAGCTTACAAATCGCTATAGAGAGAAACAAGAAATTGTTTCAGCTTGATGCTCATTTCCCTAATCATTACTTCAAACAAGAAGCGAGAAGACTAGTTGTTGGACCAGCAGCCAGTACGTTTTCCTCTTAAGAAAATAAAAACCTATTTAAGAACCATTTAGCCTAAATACTCAGTACACACCAAATATATAAGACCCTTACTTGTCGGGGCTATATAACTTGGAAATATCTAGGCTCCTTTACACGGCGGGTTTACTGTATGTGTAATATTTCATGGACTTGCCTACATTGTGAAAGTGTTTTGAAGCAAAGACCGTACACAAACCAAATGTCAAAACTTGTTTGTGTTGAACAATACAAAGTTAGAAATAATGCTTCTTCGCACATACTAAGACAGTAAATTGTAAACAGGAAAATTCAAATGTGTATCTTCCATAGTGGAAAATTGGTCCGCTCTGCGTGGCTTTGAAGGAACACCCTTGAGTGTTTTTTTGAGCCGCTAGGATTCTTATTGTTTAGCCGTTATTATTGTGAAGTAGTCCAAGAAGCGTCATTAATCATACGTTAACCGCAGGAAACGATCAGTTTTGTTTTACAGGAATGACTGACAACGGAAGATCTCATAATTCGATGTTTCTGCCTTATATTGTTTTCAAAGTTTGGTAGTTAAGGGACAACTGTAAAATACAAACATTTCCTAAATATGGGCAGTTCACTTGGTCCCCAAAGGCGATAATTTAAACCTTCCCATCTGTGATAAGGACATCGCGTGATCATATAATTCAAACACATGCTTGTGTCTGTTCGGTGTCCGTTATATTAAACAAGTTCGACTGCTTCTTGCTCACTGATCGAACTCTGATGTTATACTTGTCAAAGATGTACTTTGTTTTAAATGGCGGGCTGATGGCAAAGAATTTTGCCAGGGGAGTCATAAATACTTGTAATCTAGAAACCTTTGACAGGAATTACACAAACAAATGATTAAATTGAGTACACAGGAAGTTTTGATTAAAATTCAAAATGCCCAACTAAACTGTTTCGGTGTATTACTTCAGAAGCTAGGTTCTGAGCGAAGAATGACTGTGTAAAGGGCTCTTTGATCGATTAGAATTCAACGTCTAAGACCAACCTGAGTTACGCCGTTCAGGCCATAGCATTTTTGAAAGTCAAGATATTGGATCATTAAATCTTTCATTTCCAAAATTAAACTTCAACCAAAAGTATTGCTCAATAGCTTTCAATTTAATGGTCACAAGTTAGGGTGACATTCACAGACTCAAAAGCTTCACACATTGAGAGTGAAAGGGAATTGAAAGGCGCACAGCTAGCTCTACTATCAAGTTCCGCTTTCGGTTATCAGAGATTTCAAGTATGGGAGGGAAAGGCTTGTGATAGTTAATTGATCAGCAAACAGTGAATGGACTACACAATAAAGCGAGCCAGGACAGAGATTTATTAAAAGCTGCTAATCACAACAATTCTGAAGAGAATTCTAGGAACTCTATTCATTACAGGGCACAGACTGAATTTTAAAAAAAGTTATTAGCCTTAATGAATCAGCTACATGTTTTTAGAGTTGTCCTGTGGAGCTCGGAAACCGTTGCACGAGTCAAAAAGTGATTTGCTTGTATTTTTCTTTGTCGGGATAATCTTCTGGTGGAAGATCCATGACGTGTGAAATACACTTGTAAGCGATCAGTACCACGGTATCCTTGGATTTGAAACCAGGCACATTTCCCTTGGTCTCTTCCAATATCTTGACTTTGTAGTGGGCCTCTATCCCGTAGACTTTGTCATCGATCCGCTTCACCATCTTTTTCTCGTGCCAGCGAAGGATTTCTTTCATCTCTTCCGACGAAGTCGCGATGGTCACCAGCGTAGTCGCAGTATCGACAAGAAATTCCAGTAGCGGGAATTTTCCGAAGACTTCCTTGATATGTTGCACCACTATCTCTTTGTTTTGGAGTTGGCTATAACGTAGCAGCAGTGCATCCTGCTCTTGGAAGATGGTCTGCATCACATTTTCCTTGATGGCCGGCTCCACGCTGTCCACTTCTGCTTTGAGCTCGTCGAGTTGTCTATCTAACTTAGCAATCAGTCGCATTCTCTTGCTCTCGTCACTTTCCACGTACTTGATAATTTCTTTGCTTTCTGATGAACCCATAGCTGAATATCGCAATGTGCTTTTCAATGGCCTTAGAACGAGAAGAGGACGAGGTTGCTTCAGCTTGCAAACGAACATCAACTACCCTTCTCTCGGAAAGTGAGGTACATGTAGTTTCAATTTGCATCCTGTATTCCCTTGCATCAACAGTTCATAGCGATTGGTTCAAGAGCCGTATAAAGGTGTGGCTTTTTTTTTTCTCAAGCATAGCAACTGTATCGATGCTGGGCAACGGAAGGGCAGAGAAGCCAATCACCACGTTGCTAAGGATGACGTTAGTGCTATAAGTTGCTTTTCGGAAATTTCTAGTTGAAACTGCTGCCACGCTTGTGACCGCCATGGCTTCTTAGAAAAAAATGAAAGAAATCCTTTCCTAACAAGAAAGATAGAAGGTAAAGCAAGTTGGTGACAGAGTCTACGGGATGGAAGTACACTACAAAGTCAAGATATTGGAACAGACCACTCCGGCAGGGAGGTATGTCTGGAAGGATACCGTATTGCCGATCGCTTACAAGTGTATTTCACACGTCAAGTCATGCATCTTCCATCAGAAGATTTTACCGATGACGAAGAATACAGGCAAATCACTCTTTGACTCTTGCAAAGCTTTCCGAACCCTATTGGACAATGCATATAACATGTATCTGTAGCTTATTTGTCTATTGTTAGTGTATAACGAGTGTTGATACCCTCTTTAAATAAAGACTTTATTATTATTATTATTATACCATTCAGTCTGTGCCCTCCAACAAATGTTCCTCGGATTCTTTTCAGAATTGTTGTGATTGGCAGTTTTTAATAAATCTCTGTCCAGGCTCATTTTATTTATTTTAGTCCATTCACTGTCTGCCGATCTATTAAATATCACGAGCCTTTCCCTCTTGCACTTGAAATCTCATAGAACTGAAAGCGGAACTTGAGAGTGAGTAGAGCTAGCTGTGCGTCTTTTAATTCCCTTTCACCCTCAGAGTCAAAGCTTAGGTCGTCTGTTGTGTGAAACGTTTGAGTCTGTGGATGTCACCTTAACTTGTGACCATTCAAGTGAAATCTGTGGATGTAATATTAACCTGTTACCATTCAACTCAAAGAGCAGTACTTTCCTGTGGTACATGTACTGCTGGTTTATTATGCTCTTCGGCAGTATGTTCCTGTGGTACTTTTTTCTGTCTAGTGTTATCGTCGAGGTTAGTGTAGTTTAGTTTGATCATTTTACAAATGAAAGTTGAGTGTCCTTGAATTTTCATTTTGGCCACTTTTAGAAGTTCAAGTTTACATTTTACATGTGAAAGGACAGATCGGATAAGAAGTAAAACACGTATGTTAACACTGGGGCGAAACATGTTTAGTTTGATGACGAATGAAATATGTTTTAATATGGTCATGATCATGTTTATTCTGAGCATGATTGAAACTACCTCACGAGATAGTTTCGAACTAAGCCAGACGAAACAAGTTAGTGCAAATATCATCTCCTTGATAAACACTGCATTGCCCTTCCTTCTCGAAGGACTTGATAGCAATGGCAAGGGAGGTGAAACCACAAAATAATGCAACAGCATCTAAAAACGGTTATGAGACTCTAGCACGAAACGAAACATTGAACTAATTTGCTTGAAAAAAAATTTAGACAGCTTACAAATCGCTATAGAGAGAAACAAGAAATTGTTTCAGCTTGATGCTCATTCCCCTAATCATTACTTCAAACAAGAAGCGAGAAGACTAGTTGTTGGACCAGCAGCCAGTACGTTTTCCTCTTAAGAAAATAAAAACCTATTTAAGAACCATTTAGCCTAAATACTCAGTACACACCAAATATATAAGACCCTTACTTGTCGGGGCTATATAACTTGGAAATATCTAGGCTCCTTTACACGGCGGGTTTACTGTATGTGTAATATTTCATGGACTTGCCTACATTGTGAAAGTGTTTTGAAGCAAAGACCGTACACAAACCAAATGTCAAAACTTGTTTGTGTTGAACAATACAAAGTTAGAAATAATGCTTCTTCGCACATACTAAGACAGTAAATTGTAAACAGGAAAATTCAAATGTGTATCTTCCATAGTGGAAAATTGGTCCGCTCTGCGTGGCTTTGAAGGAACACCCTTGAGTGTTTTTTTGAGCCGCTAGGATTGTTATTGTTTAGCCGTTATTATTGTGAAGTAGTCCAAGAAGCGTCATTAATCATACGTTAACCGCAGGAAACGATCAGTTTTGTTTTACAGGAATGACTGACAACGGAAGATCTCATAATTCGATGTTTCTGCCTTATATTGTTTTCAAAGTTTGGTAGTTAAGGGACAACTGTAAAATACAAACATTTCCTAAATATGGGCAGTTCACTTGGTCCCCAAAGGCGATAATTTAAACCTTCCCATCTGTGATAAGGACATCGCGTGATCATATAATTCAAACACATGCTTGTGTCTGTTCGGTGTCCGTTATATTAAACAAGTTCGACTGCTTCTTGCTCACTGATCGAACTCTGATGTTATACTTGTCAAAGATGTACTTTGTTTTAAATGGCGGGCTGATGGCAAAGAATTTTGCCAGGGGAGTCATAAATACTTGTAATCTAGAAACCTTTGACAGGAATTACACAAACAAATGATTAAATTGAGTACACAGGAAGTTTTGATTAAAATTCAAAATGCCCAACTAAACTGTTTCGGTGTATTACTTCAGAAGCTAGGTTCTGAGCGAAGAATGACTGTGTAAAGGGCTCTTTGATCGATTAGAATTCAACGTCTAAGACCAACCTGAGTTACGCCGTTCAGGCCATAGCATTTTTGAAAGTCAAGATATTGGATCATTAAATCTTTCATTTCCAAAATTAAACTTCAACCAAAAGTATTGCTCAATAGCTTTCAATTTAATGGTCACAAATTAGGGTGACATTCACAGACTCAAAAGCTTCACACATTGAGAGTGAAAGGGAATTGAAAGGCGCACAGCTAGCTCTACTATCAAGTTCCGCTTTCGGTTATCAGAGATTTCAAGTACGGGAGGGAAAGGCTTGTGATAGTTAATTGATCAGCAAACAGTGAATGGACTACACAATAAAGCGAGCAAGGACAGAGATTTATTAAAAGCTGCTAATCACAACAATTCTGAAAAAAATTCTAGGAACTCTATTCATTACAGGGCACAGACTGAATTTTAAAAAACGTTATTAGCCTTAATGAATCAGCTACATGTTTTTAGAGTTGTCCTGTGGAGCTCGGAAACCGTTGCACGAGTCAAAAAGTGATTTGCTTGTATTTTTCTTTGTCGGGATAATCTTCTGGTGGAAGATCCATGACGTGTGAAATACACTTGTAAGCGATCAGTACCACGGTATCCTTGGATTTAAAACCAGGCACATTTCCCTTGGTCTCTTCCAATATCTTGACTTTGTAGTGGGCCTCTATCCCGTGGACTTTGTCATCGATCCGCTTCACCATCTTTTTCTCGTGCCAGCGAAGGATTTCTTTCATCTCTTCCGACGAAGTCGCGATGGTTACCAGCGTAGTCGCAGTATCGACAAGAAATTCCAGTAGCGGGAATTTTCCGAAGACTTCCTTGATATGTTGCACCACTATCTCTTTGTTTTGGAGTTGGCTATAACGTAGCAGCAGTGCATCCTGCTCTTGGAAGATGGTCTGCATCACATTTTCCTTGATGGCCGGCTCCACGCTGTCCACTTCTGCTTTGAGCTCGTCGAGTTGTCTATCTAACTTAGCAATCAGTCGCATTTTCTTGCTCTCGTCACTTTCCACGTGCTTGATAATTTCTTTGCTTTCTGATGAACCCATAGCTGAATATCGCAATGTGCTTTTCAATGGCCTTAGAACGAGAAGAGGACGAGGTTGCTTCAGCTTGCAAACGAACATCAACTACCCTTCTCTCGGAAAGTGAGGTAGTCTCAATTTGCATCCTGTATTCCCTTGCATCAACAGTTCATACCGATTGGTTCAAGAGCCGTATAAAGGTGTGGGTTTTTTTTTCTCAAGCATAGCAACTGTATCGATGCTGGGCAACGGAAGGGCAGAGAAGCCAATCACCACGTTGCTAAGGATGACGTTAGTGCTATAAGTTGCTTTTCGGAAATTTCTAGTTGAAACTGCTGCCACGCTTGTGACCGCCATGGCTTCTTAGAAAAAAATGAAAGAAATCCTTTCCTAACAAGAAAGATAGAAGGTAAAGCAAGTTGGTGACAGAGTCTACGGGATGGAAGTACACTACAAAGTCAAGATATTGGAACAGACCACTCCGGCAGGGAGGTATGTCTGGAAGGATACCGTATTGCCGATCGCTTACAAGTGTATTTCACACGTCAAGTCATGCATCTTCCATCAGAAGATTTTACCGATGACGAAGAATACAGGCAAATCACTCTTTGACTCTTGCAAAGCTTTCCGAACCCTATTGGACAATGCATATAACATGTATCTGTAGCTTATTTGTCTATTGTTAGTGTATAACGAGTGTTGATACCCTCTTTAAATAAAGACTTTATTATTATTATTATTATACCATTCAGTCTGTGCCCTCCAACAAATGTTCCTCGGATTCTTTTCAGAATTGTTGTGATTGGCAGTTTTTAATAAATCTCTGTCCAGGCTCATTTTATTTATTTTAGTCCATTCACTGTCTGCCGATCTATTAAATATCACGAGCCTTTCCCTCTTGCACTTGAAATCTCATAGAACTGAAAGCGGAACTTGAGAGTGAGTAGAGCTAGCTGTGCGTCTTTTAATTCCCTTTCACCCTCAGAGTCAAAGCTTAGGTCGTCTGTTGTGTGAAACGTTTGAGTCTGTGGATGTCACCTTAACTTGTGACCATTCAAGTGAAATCTGTGGATGTAATATTAACCTGTTACCATTCAACTCAAAGAGCAGTACTTTCCTGTGGTACATGTACTGCTGGTTTATTATGAGGGTCTCAATGGGGTGGTTGCTTTTACGGTTAACGGTTAAAAATTTGGCTTTTTTACGGCTAACGGTTAATTTTTTTTCGTTACGGTTAACAGAAAGATTAAAAATTAATTTCCATTGTTTTAAAAGGTAAACATTAATTTTTCATTGTTTTAAAAAGTTTAAAATTAATTTACATCGTTGTATAACACATTTAAGGTCTTAGGACCATGTTCCGGGATGAATGAAAAACTAGTTATGATAAAATTGTGATATTGAATATACCAATACTACTATATTACACTACATATCTAATATTACTAATACTTATAGAAATATAAGGTATATATATATATGATAGACATGATATAGCAATATATTCTTTGAAATACTGTATTAAACAACAGAAAATTGTACCTTCTTTTTGTATTTCAGGTAAACAACGTCATAGTTATATTAACTTGTATGATGGTTATGTGCCAAATAAATATGTCTCAGTCTTAAACGAGCGTAAATTGCATCAATTTCCTTTTTGCGCTTAAATATCGCATCCATATCGCTATCACTGTCATCCGAATCGCTCTCGTACTCCTCAACCTTGTTGAAATCGATCAGCAGCGGACGCGAGTGTGACTTGCGGTTATCGCTCCGTCATACTTTTTCCTTTTTCCTTTTTCCTTTTTCCTTTTTCCTTTTTCCTTTTTCCTTTTTCCTTTTTCCTTTTTCCTTTTTCCTTTTTCCTTTTTCCTTTTTACTTTTTCCTTTTTCCTTTTTCCTTTTTCCTTTTTCCTTTTTCCTTTTTCCTTTTTCCTTTTTCCTTTTTCCTTTTTCCTTTTTCCTTTTTCCTTTTTCCTTTTTCCTTTTTACTTTTTCCTTTTTACTTTTTACTTTTTACTTTTTCCTTTTTACTTTTTACTTTTTACTTTTTACTTTTTACTTTTTACTTTTTACTTTTTACTTTTTACTTTTTACTTTTTACTTTTTACTTTTTACTTTTTACTTTTTACTTTTTACTTTTTACTTTTTACTTTTTACTTTTTACTTTTTACTTTTTACTTTTTACTTTTTAGGCGGTAAAGATTGAGGTCAAAATCCCCAAATCGACCTTCTGAGCTTGTTCTTTTCGCCCTAAAAAGTTGATTAAATTTTTTTGAAGGCACCAATGGAATGGTGCTCATCTTTCACTTGCATTCGCGCTTTATACCTTTCGATTGGCTTCTCCTCCGCAGCTCGATACAGACTTATAATTCTTTTCACAACAAATTAGCAGTTGCAGCAGGCGTGGATGAAGAAACTGAATAACATCTAAAAATAGTGTATTAAACAATAAGCTGTCAACTCATCCTGCGAAAAGTAGACACTTTATATTTTCCAAGGGTAGCGAATCTACGCAGCCGTCGTGGAGACAAGACACATGTATAGCATCACAACAGTATGTCTTACAAGAGATTTCGACACTTTCAAACCATGGCTATAAAAATGTTACGGTTAACTTTTTTCCGACTTTTTACGCCTAACGATTAATTTTTTCCAAATTTTACGCCTAACGGTTAAATTTTGGGCCGTTTTACGGCTAACGGTTAACCCCATTGAGACCCTCTATTATGCTCTTCGGCAGTATGTTCCTGTGGTACTTTTTTCTGTCTAGTGTTATCGTCGAGGTTAGTGTAGTTTAGTTTGATCATTTTACAAATGAAAGTTGAGTGTCCTTGAATTTTCATTTTGGCCACTTTTAGAAGTTCAAGTTTACATTTTACATGTGAAAGGACAGATCGGATAAGAAGTAAAACACTTATGTTAACACTGGGGCGAAACATGTTTAGTTTGATGACGAATGAAATATGTTTTAATATGGTCATGATCATGTTTATTCTGAGCATGATTGAAACTACCTCACGAGATAGTTTCGAACTAAGCCAGACGAAACAAGTTAGTGCAAATATCATCTCCTTGATAAACACTGCATTGCCCTTCCTTCTCGAAGGACTTGATAGCAATGGCAAGGGAGGTGAAACCACAAAATAATGCAACAGCATCTAAAAACGGTTATGAGACTCTAACACGAAACGAAACATTGAACTAATTTGCTTGAAAAAAAATTTAGACAGCTTACAAATCGCTATAGAGAGAAACAAGAAATTGTTTCAGCTTGATGCTCATTTCCCTAATCATTACTTCAAACAAGAAGCGAGAAGACTAGTTGTTGGACCAGCAGCCAGTACGTTTTCCTCTTAAGAAAATAAAAACCTATTTAAGAACCATTTAGCCTAAATACTCAGTACACACCAAATATATAAGACCCTTACTTGTCGGGGCTATATAACTTGGAAATATCTAGGCTCCTTTACACGGCGGGTTTACTGTATGTGTAATATTTCATGGACTTGCCTACATTGTGAAAGTGTTTTGAAGCAAAGACCGTACACAAACCAAATGTCAAAACTTGTTTGTGTTGAACAATACAAAGTTAGAAATAATGCTTCTTCGCACATACTAAGACAGTAAATTGTAAACAGGAAAATTCAAATGTGTATCTTCCATAGTGGAAAATTGGTCCGCTCTGCGTGGCTTTGAAGGAACACCCTTGAGTGTTTTTTTGAGCCGCTAGGATTCTTATTGTTTAGCCGTTATTATTGTGAAGTAGTCCAAGAAGCGTCATTAATCATACGTTAACCGCAGGAAACGATCAGTTTTGTTTTACAGGAATGACTGACAACGGGAAGATCTCATAATTCGATGTTTCTGCCTTATATTGTTTTCAAAGTTTGGTAGTTAAGGGACAACTGTAAAATACAAACATTTCCTAAATATGGGCAGTTCACTTGGTCCCCAAAGGCGATAATTTAAACCTTCCCATCTGTGATAAGGACATCGCGTGATCATATAATTCAAACACATGCTTGTGTCTGTTCGGTGTCCGTTATATTAAACAAGTTCGACTGCTTCTTGCTCACTGATCGAACTCTGATGTTATACTTGTCAAAGATGTACTTTGTTTTAAATGGCGGGCTGATGGCAAAGAATTTTGCCAGGGGAGTCATAAATACTTGTAATCTAGAAACCTTTGACAGGAATTACACAAACAAATGATTAAATTGAGTACACAGGAAGTTTTGATTAAAATTCAAAATGCCCAACTAAACTGTTTCGGTGTATTACTTCAGAAGCTAGGTTCTGAGCGAAGAATGACTGTGTAAAGGGCTCTTTGATCGATTAGAATTCAACGTCTAAGACCAACCTGAGTTACGCCGTTCAGGCCATAGCATTTTTGAAAGTCAAGATATTGGATCATTAAATCTTTCATTTCCAAAATTAAACTTCAACCAAAAGTATTGCTCAATAGCTTTCAATTTAATGGTCACAAGTTAGGGTGACATTCACAGACTCAAAAGCTTCACACATTGAGAGTGAAAGGGAATTGAAAGGCGCACAGCTAGCTCTACTATCAAGTTCCGCTTTCGGTTATCAGAGATTTCAAGTACGGGAGGGAAAGGCTTGTGATAGTTAATTGATCAGCAAACAGTGAATGGACTACACAATAAAGCGAGCAAGGACAGAGATTTATTAAAAGCTGCTAATCACAACAATTCTGAAAAAAATTCTAGGAACTCTATTCATTACAGGGCACAGACTGAATTTTAAAAAAAGTTATTAGCCTTAATGAATCAGCTACATGTTTTTAGAGTTGTCCTGTGGAGCTCGGAAACCGTTGCACGAGTCAAAAAGTGATTTGCTTGTATTTTTCTTTGTCGGGATAATCTTCTGGTGGAAGATCCATGACGTGTGAAATACACTTGTAAGCGATCAGTACCACGGTATCCTTGGATTTGAAACCAGGCACATTTCCCTTGGTCTCTTCCAATATCTTGACTTTGTAGTGGGCCTCTATCCCGTAGACTTTGTCATCGATCCGCTTCACCATCTTTTTCTCGTGCCAGCGAAGGATTTCTTTCATCTCTTCCGACGAAGTCGCGATGGTCACCAGCGTAGTCGCAGTATCGACAAGAAATTCCAGTAGCGGGAATTTTCCGAAGACTTCCTTGATATGTTGCACCACTATCTCTTTGTTTTGGAGTTGGCTATAACGTAGCAGCAGTGCATCCTGCTCTTGGAAGATGGTCTGCATCACATTTTCCTTGATGGCCGGCTCCACGCTGTCCACTTCTGCTTTGAGCTCGTCGAGTTGTCTATCTAACTTAGCAATCAGTCGCATTCTCTTGCTCTCGTCACTTTCCACGTACTTGATAATTTCTTTGCTTTCTGATAAACCCATAGCTGAATATTGCAATGTGCTTTTCAATGGCCTTAGAACGAGAAGAGGACGAGGTTGCTTCAGCTTGCAAACGAACATCAACTATCCTTCTCTCGGAAAGTGAGGTAGTTTCAATTTGCATCCTGTATTCCCTTGCATCAACAGTTCATACCGATTGGTTCAAGAGCCGTATAAAGGTGTGGGTTTTTTTTTCTCAAGCATAGCAACTGTATCGATGCTGGGCAACGGAAGGGCGGAGAAGCCAATCACCACGTTGCTAAGGATGACGTTAGTGCTATAAGTTGCTTTTCGGAAATTTCTAGTTGAAACTGCTGCCACGCTTGTGACCGCCATGGCTTCTTAGAATAAAATGAAAGAAATCCTTTCCTAACAAGAAAGATAGAAGGTAAAGCAAGTTGGTGACAGAGTCTACGGGATGGAAGTACACTACAAAGTCAAGATATTGGAACAGACCACTCCGGCAGGGAGGTATGTCTGGAAGGATACCGTATTGCCGATCGCTTACAAGTGTATTTCACACGTCAAGTCATGCATCTTCCATCAGAAGATTTTACCGATGACGAAGAATACAGGCAAATCACTCTTTGACTCTTGCAAAGCTTTCCGAACCCTATTGGACAATGTATATAACATGTATCTGTAGCTTATTTGTCTATTGTTAGTGTATAACGAGTGTTGATACCCTCTTTAAATAAAGACTTTATTATTATTATTATTATACCATTCAGTCTGTGCCCTCCAACAAATGTTCCTCGGATTCTTTTCAGAATTGTTGTGATTGGCAGTTTTTAATAAATCTCTGTCCAGGCTCATTTTATTTATTTTAGTCCATTCACTGTCTGCCGATCTATTAAATATCACGAGCCTTTCCCTCTTGCACTTGAAATCTCATAGAACTGAAAGCGGAACTTGAGAGTGAGTAGAGCTAGCTGTGCGTCTTTTAATTCCCTTTTACCCTCAGAGTCAAAGCTTAGGTCGTCTGTTGTGTGAAACGTTTGAGTCTGTGGATGTCACCTTAACTTGTGACCATTCAAGTGAAATCTGTGGATGTAATATTAACCTGTTACCATTCAACTCAAAGAGCAGTACTTTCCTGTGGTACATGTACTGCTGGTTTATTATGCTCTTCGGCAGTATGTTCCTGTGGTACTTTTTTCTGTCTAGTGTTATCGTCGAGGTTAGTGTAGTTTAGTTTGATCATTTTACAAATGAAAGTTGAGTGTCCTTGAATTTTCATTTTGGCCACTTTTAGAAGTTCAAGTTTACATTTTACATGTGAAAGGACAGATCGGATAAGAAGTAAAACACGTATGTTAACACTGGGGCGAAACATGTTTAGTTTGATGACGAATGAAATATGTTTTAATATGGTCATGATCATGTTTATTCTGAGCATGATTGAAACTACCTCACGAGATAGTTTCGAACTAAGCCAGACGAAACACGTTAGTGCAAATATCATCTCCTTGATAAACACTGCATTGCCCTTCCTTCTCGAAGGACTTGATAGCAATGGCAAGGGAGGTGAAACCACAAAATAATGCAACAGCATCTAAAAACGGTTATGAGACTCTAACACGAAACGAAACATTGAACTAATTTGCTTGAAAAAAAATTTAGACAGCTTACAAATCGCTATAGAGAGAAACAAGAAATTGTTTCAGCTTGATGCTCATTTCCCTAATCATTACTTCAAACAAGAAGCGAGAAGACTAGTTGTTGGACCAGCAGCCAGTACGTTTTCCTCTTAAGAAAATAAAAACCTATTTAAGAACCATTTAGCCTAAATACTCAGTACACACCAAATATATAAGACCCTTACTTGTCGGGGCTATATAACTTGGAAATATCTAGGCTCCTTTACACGGCGGGTTTACTGTATGTGTAATATTTCATGGACTTGCCTACATTGTGAAAGTGTTTTGAAGCAAAGACCGTACACAAACCAAATGTCAAAACTTGTTTGTGTTGAACAATACAAAGTTAGAAATAATGCTTCTTCGCACATACTAAGACAGTAAATTGTAAACAGGAAAATTCAAATGTGTATCTTCCATAGTGGAAAATTGGTCCGCTCTGCGTGGCTTTGAAGGAACACCCTTGAGTGTTTTTTTGAGCCGCTAGGATTCTTATTGTTTAGCCGTTATTATTGTGAAGTAGTCCAAGAAGCGTCATTAATCATACGTTAACCGCAGGAAACGATCAGTTTTGTTTTACAGGAATGACTGACAACGGAAGATCTCATAATTCGATGTTTCTGCCTTATATTGTTTTCAAAGTTTGGTAGTTAAGGGACAACTGTAAAATACAAACATTTCCTAAATATGGGCAGTTCACTTGGTCCCCAAAGGCGATAATTTAAACCTTCCCATCTGTGATAAGGACATCGCGTGATCATATAATTCAAACACATGCTTGTGTCTGTTCGGTGTCCGTTATATTAAACAAGTTCGACTGCTTCTTGCTCACTGATCGAACTCTGATGTTATACTTGTCAAAGATGTACTTTGTTTTAAATGGCGGGCTGATGGCAAAGAATTTTGCCAGGGGAGTCATAAATACTTGTAATCTAGAAACCTTTGACAGGAATTACACAAACAAATGATTAAATTGAGTACACAGGAAGTTTTGATTAAAATTCAAAATGCCCAACTAAACTGTTTCGGTGTATTACTTCAGAAGCTAGGTTCTGAGCGAAGAATGACTGTGTAAAGGGCTCTTTGATCGATTAGAATTCAACGTCTAAGACCAACCTGAGTTACGCCGTTCAGGCCATAGCATTTTTGAAAGTCAAGATATTGGATCATTAAATCTTTCATTTCCAAAATTAAACTTCAACCAAAAGTATTGCTCAATAGCTTTCAATTTAATGGTCACAAGTTAGGGTGACATTCACAGACTCAAAAGCTTCACACATTGAGAGTGAAAGGGAATTGAAAGGCGCACAGCTAGCTCTACTATCAAGTTCCGCTTTCGGTTATCAGAGATTTCAAGTACGGGAGGGAAAGGCTTGTGATAGTTAATTGATCAGCAAACAGTGAATGGACTACACAATAAAGCGAGCAAGGACAGAGATTTATTAAAAGCTGCTAATCACAACAATTCTGAAAAAAATTCTAGGAACTCTATTCATTACAGGGCACAGACTGAATTTTAAAAAAAGTTATTAGCCTTAATGAATCAGCTACATGTTTTTAGAGTTGTCCTGTGGAGCTCGGAAACCGTTGCACGAGTCAAAAAGTGATTTGCTTGTATTTTTCTTTGTCGGGATAATCTTCTGGTGGAAGATCCATGACGTGTGAAATACACTTGTAAGCGATCAGTACCACGGTATCCTTGGATTTGAAACCAGGCACATTTCCCTTGGTCTCTTCCAATATCTTGACTTTGTAGTGGGCCTCTATCCCGTAGACTTTGTCATCGATCCGCTTCACCATCTTTTTCTCGTGCCAGCGAAGGATTTCTTTCATCTCTTCCGACGAAGTCGCGATGGTCACCAGCGTAGTCGCAGTATCGACAAGAAATTCCAGTAGCGGGAATTTTCCGAAGACTTCCTTGATATGTTGCACCACTATCTCTTTGTTTTGGAGTTGGCTATAACGTAGCAGCAGTGCATCCTGCTCTTGGAAGATGGTCTGCATCACATTTTCCTTGATGGCCGGCTCCACGCTGTCCACTTCTGCTTTGAGCTCGTCGAGTTGTCTATCTAACTTAGCAATCAGTCGCATTCTCTTGCTCTCGTCACTTTCCACGTACTTGATAATTTCTTTGCTTTCTGATGAACCCATAACTGAATATTGCAATGTGCTTTTCAATGGCCTTAGAACGAGAAGAGGACGAGGTTGCTTCAGCTTGCAAACGAACATCAACTACCCTTCTCTCGGAAAGTGAGGTAGTTTCAATTTGCATCCTGTATTCCCTTGCATCAACAGTTCATACCGATTGGTTCAAGAGCCGTATAAAGGTGTGGGTTTTTTTTTCTCAAGCATAGCAACTGTATCGATGCTGGGCAACGGAAGGGCGGAGAAGCCAATCACCACGTTGCTAAGGATGACGTTAGTGCTATAAGTTGCTTTTCGGAAATTTCTAGTTGAAACTGCTGCCACGCTTGTGACCGCCATGGCTTCTTAGAATAAAATGAAAGAAATCCTTTCCTAACAAGAAAGATAGAAGGTAAAGCAAGTTTGTGACAGAGTCTACGGGATGGAAGTACACTACAAAGTCAAGATATTGGAACAGACCACTCCGGCAGGGAGGTATGTCTGGAAGGATACCGTATTGCCGATCGCTTACAAGTGTATTTCACACGTCAAGTCATGCATCTTCCATCAGAAGATTTTACCGATGACGAAGAATACAGGCAAATCACTCTTTGACTCTTGCAAAGCTTTCCGAACCCTATTGGACAATGCATATAACACGTATCTGTAGCTTATTTGTCTATTGTTAGTGTATAACGAGTGTTGATACCCTCTTTAAATAAAGACTTTATTATTATTATTATTATTATTATTATACCATTCAGTCTGTGCCCTCCAACAAATGTTCCTCGGATTCTTTTCAGAATTGTTGTGATTGGCAGTTTTTAATAAATCTCTGTCCAGGCTCATTTTATTTATTTTAGTCCATTCACTGTCTGCCGATCTATTAAATATCACGAGCCTTTCCCTCTTGCACTTGAAATCTCATAGAACTGAAAGCGGAACTTGAGAGTGAGTAGAGCTAGCTGTGCGTCTTTTAATTCCCTTTCACCCTCAGAGTCAAAGCTTAGGTCGTCTGTTGTGTGAAACGTTTGAGTCTGTGGATGTCACCTTAACTTGTGACCATTCAAGTGAAATCTGTGGATGTAATATTAACCTGTTACCATTCAACTCAAAGAGCAGTACTTTCCTGTTGTACATGTACTGCTGGTTTATTATGCTCTTCGGCAGTATGTTCCTGTGGTACTTTTTTCTGTCTAGTGTTATCGTCGAGGTTAGTGTAGTTTAGTTTGATCATTTTACAAATGAAAGTTGAGTGTCCTTGAATTTTCATTTTGGCCACTTTTAGAAGTTCAAGTTTACATTTTACATGTGAAAGGACAGATCGGATAAGAAGTAAAACACGTATGTTAACACTGGGGCGAAACATGTTTAGTTTGATGACGAATGAAATATGTTTTAATATGGTCATGATCATGTTTATTCTGAGCATGATTGAAACTACCTCACGAGATAGTTTCGAACTAAGCCAGACGAAACACGTTAGTGCAAATATCATCTCCTTGATAAACACTGCATTGCCCTTCCTTCTCGAAGGACTTGATAGCAATGGCAAGGGAGGTGAAACCACAAAATAATGCAACAGCATCTAAAAACGGTTATGAGACTCTAACACGAAACGAAACATTGAACTAATTTGCTTGAAAAAAAATTTAGACAGCTTACAAATCGCTATAGAGAGAAACAAGAAATTGTTTCAGCTTGATGCTCATTTCCCTAATCATTACTTCAAACAAGAAGCGAGAAGACTAGTTGTTGGACCAGCAGCCAGTACGTTTTCCTCTTAAGAAAATAAAAACCTATTTAAGAACCATTTAGCCTAAATACTCAGTACACACCAAATATATAAGACCCTTACTTGTCGGGGCTATATAACTTGGAAATATCTAGGCTCCTTTACACGGCGGGTTTACTGTATGTGTAATATTTCATGGACTTGCCTACATTGTGAAAGTGTTTTGAAGCAAAGACCGTACACAAACCAAATGTCAAAACTTGTTTGTGTTGAACAATACAAAGTTAGAAATAATGCTTCTTCGCACATACTAAGACAGTAAATTGTAAACAGGAAAATTCAAATGTGTATCTTCCATAGTGGAAAATTGGTCCGCTCTGCGTGGCTTTGAAGGAACACCCTTGAGTGTTTTTTTGAGCCGCTAGGATTCTTATTGTTTAGCCGTTATTATTGTGAAGTAGTCCAAGAAGCGTCATTAATCATACGTTAACCGCAGGAAACGATCAGTTTTGTTTTACAGGAATGACTGACAACGGAAGATCTCATAATTCGATGTTTCTGCCTTATATTGTTTTCAAAGTTTGGTAGTTAAGGAACAACTGTAAAATACAAACATTTCCTAAATATGGGCAGTTCACTTGGTCCCCAAAGGCGATAATTTAAACCTTCCCATCTGTGATAAGGACATCGCGTGATCATATAATTCAAACACATGCTTGTGTCTGTTCGGTGTCCGTTATATTAAACAAGTTCGACTGCTTCTTGCTCACTGATCGAACTCTGATGTTATACTTGTCAAAGATGTACTTTGTTTTAAATGGCGGGCTGATGGCAAAGAATTTTGCCAGGGGAGTCATAAATACTTGTAATCTAGAAACCTTTGACAGGAATTACACAAACAAATGATTAAATTGAGTACACAGGAAGTTTTGATTAAAATTCAAAATGCCCAACTAAACTGTTTCGGTGTATTACTTCAGAAGCTAGGTTCTGAGCGAAGAATGACTGTGTAAAGGGCTCTTTGATCGATTAGAATTCAACGTCTAAGACCAACCTGAGTTACGCCGTTCAGGCCATAGCATTTTTGAAAGTCAAGATATTGGATCATTAAATCTTTCATTTCCAAAATTAAACTTCAACCAAAAGTATTGCTCAATAGCTTTCAATTTAATGGTCACAAGTTAGGGTGACATTCACAGACTCAAAAGCTTCACACATTGAGAGTGAAAGGGAATTGAAAGGCGCACAGCTAGCTCTACTATCAAGTTCCGCTTTCGGTTATCAGAGATTTCAAGTATGGGAGGGAAAGGCTTGTGATAGTTAATTGATCAGCAAACAGTGAATGGACTACACAATAAAGCGAGCCAGGACAGAGATTTATTAAAAGCTGCTAATCACAACAATTCTGAAAAGAATTCTAGGAACTCTATTCATTACAGGGCACAGACTGAATTTTAAAAAAAGTTATTAGCCTTAATGAATCAGCTACATGTTTTTAGAGTTGTCCTGTGGAGCTCGGAAACCGTTGCACGAGTCAAAAAGTGATTTGCTTGTATTTTTCTTTGTCGGGATAATCTTCTGGTGGAAGATCCATGACGTGTGAAATACACTTGTAAGCGATCATTACCACGGTATCCTTGGATTTGAAACCAGGCACATTTCCCTTGGTCTCTTCCAATATCTTGACTTTGTAGTGGGCCTCTATCCCGTAGACTTTGTCATCGATCCGCTTCACCATCTTTTTCTCGTGCCAGCGAAGGATTTCTTTCATCTCTTCCGACGAAGTCGCGATGGTCACCAGCGTAGTCGCAGTATCGACAAGAAATTCCAGTAGCGGGAATTTTCCGAAGACTTCCTTGATATGTTGCACCACTATCTCTTTGTTTTGGAGTTGGCTATAACGTAGCAGCAGTGCATCCTGCTCTTGGAAGATGGTCTGCATCACATTTTCCTTGATGGCCGGCTCCACGCTGTCCACTTCTGCTTTGAGCTCGTCGAGTTGTCTATCTAACTTAGCAATCAGTCGCATTCTCTTGCTCTCGTCACTTTCCACGTACTTGATAATTTCTTTGCTTTCTGATGAACCCATAGCTGAATATTGCAATGTGCTTTTCAATGGCCTTAGAACGAGAAGAGGACGAGGTTGCTTCAGCTTGCAAACGAACATCAACTACCCTTCTCTCGGAAAGTGAGGTACATGTAGTTTCAATTTGCATCCTGTATTCCCTTGCATCAACAGTTCATAGCGATTGGTTCAAGAGCCGTATAAAGGTGTGGCTTTTTTTTTCTCAAGCATAGCAACTGTATCGATGCTGGGCAACGGAAGGGCAGAGAAGCCAATCACCACGTTGCTAAGGATGACGTTAGTGCTATAAGTTGCTTTTCGGAAATTTCTAGTTGAAACTGCTGCCACGCTTGTGACCGCCATGGCTTCTTAGAAAAAAATGAAAGAAATCCTTTCCTAACAAGAAAGATAGAAGGTAAAGCAAGTTGGTGACAGAGTCTACGGGATGGAAGTACACTACAAAGTCAAGATATTGGAACAGACCACTCCGGCAGGGAGGTATGTCTGGAAGGATACCGTATTGCCGATCGCTTACAAGTGTATTTCACACGTCAAGTCATGCATCTTCCATCAGAAGATTTTACCGATGACGAAGAATACAGGCAAATCACTCTTTGACTCTTGCAAAGCTTTCCGAACCCTATTGGACAATGTATATAACATGTATCTGTAGCTTATTTGTCTATTGTTAGTGTATAACGAGTGTTGATACCCTCTTTAAATAAAGACTTTATTATTATTATTATTATTATTATTATTATACCATTCAGTCTGTGCCCTCCAACAAATGTTCCTCGGATTCTTTTCAGAATTGTTGTGATTGGCAGTTTTTAATAAATCTCTGTCCAGGCTCATTTTATTTATTTTAGTCCATTCACTGTCTGCCGATCTATTAAATATCACGAGCCTTTCCCTCTTGCACTTGAAATCTCATAGAACTGAAAGCGGAACTTGAGAGTGAGTAGAGCTAGCTGTGCGTCTTTTAATTCCCTTTCACCCTCAGAGTCAAAGCTTAGGTCGTCTGTTGTGTGAAACGTTTGAGTCTGTGGATGTCACCTTAACTTGTGACCATTCAAGTGAAATCTGTGGATGTAATATTAACCTGTTACCATTCAACTCAAAGAGCAGTACTTTCCTGTGGTACATGTACTGCTGGTTTATTATGCTCTTCGGCAGTATGTTCCTGTGGTACTTTTTTCTGTCTAGTGTTATCGTCGAGGTTAGTGTAGTTTAGTTTGATTATTTTACAAATGAAAGTTGAGTGTCCTTGAATTTTCATTTTGGCCACTTTTAGAAGTTCAAGTTTACATTTTACATGTGAAAGGACAGATCGGATAAGAAGTAAAACACGTATGTTAACACTGGGGCGAAACATGTTTAGTCTGATGACGAATGAAATATGTTTTAATATGGTCATGATCATGTTTATTCTGAGAATGATTGAAACTACCTCACGAGATAGTTTCGAACTAAGCCAGACGAAACACGTTAGTGCAAATATCATCTCCTTGCTAAACACTGCATTGCCCTTCCTTCTCGAAGGACTTGATAGCAATGGCAAGGGAGGTGAAACCACAAAATCATGCAACAGCATGCAAAAACAGCCACGAGGCTCAATAGGACCAATAGTACGAAACGAAACATTGAACTAATTTGCTTGAAAAAAATGTAGACTGCTTACAAATCGCTATAGAGATAAACAAGGAATTGTTTCAGCTTGATGCTCATTTCCTTAATCATTACTTCAAACAAGGAGCGAGAAGACTAGTTGTTGGACCAACAGCCAGTACGTTTTCCTCTTAAGAAAATAAGAACCTATTTAAGAACCATATAGCTTAAATTCTCAGTAGACACCAAATACTTGTCTGGGCTATATAACTTGGAAAAATCGAGGCTCTTTAACATGGCGTATTTCTTACTGTATGTGTAATATTTCATAGAATTGCCTACATTGTGAAAGTCTTTTGTAGCGTAGGCCGTGCACAAACCAAATGTCAAAACTTGTTTGTGTTGAACAATACAAAATTAGAAATTATGCTTCTTCGCACATACTAAGACAGTAAATTGTAAACAGAAAAATTCAAATGTGTACTTATCTTCCATAATGGCGTGGCTTTTAAGGAGCACTCTTGAGTGGTTTTTGGGAGTCGTTTTATTGTGAAGTAGTCCAAAAAGCGTCAGTAATCATCCGTTAACCGCAGGAAACGATCGGTTTTGTTTTATAATACAGGAATGACTGACAACGCAAGATCTCATGATTCGAAATTTCTGCGTTATATTGTTTTCAAAGTTTCGTAATTAAGGGACAACTGTAAAATAAAAACATTTCCTTAATATGGGCAGTTCACTTGGTCCCCAAAGGCGGAAATTTAAACCTTCCCATCTGTGATAAAGACATCGCGTGATCATATAATTCAAACACATGCTTGTGTCTGTTCGGTGTCCGTTATATTAAACAAGTTCGACTGCTTCTTGCTCACTGATCGAACTCTGATGTTATACTTGTCAAAGATATACTTTGTTTTAAATGGCGGGCTGATGGCAAAGAATTTTGCCAGGGGCGTTATAAATACTTGTAATCGAGAAATCTTTGACAGGAATTACAATTCTGAGCGAAGAATTACTGTGCTAAGGGCTCTTTGATCAAGACCAACTAAGACCAACCTGAGTTACGCCGTTCAGGCCATAGCATTTTTGAAAGTCAAGATCTTAGGTCATTAAATCTTTCATTTCGAAAATTAAAATTCAACCAAAACGTCCAAATTTCCATAGGTAAAATACTGAAAAACAAACGGAACTATGACATGGAAAGTACTGCTCAATAGCTTGCAGTTTAATGGTGACAAGTTAGGGTGACATCCACAGACTCAAAAACTTCACACATTATACAACCTAAGCTTTGACTCTGAGAGTGAAAGGGAATTAAAAGACGCACACTTGCTCTGCTATCAAGTTCCGCTTTCGATTATCAGAGATTTCAAGTACGAGTAGTACGGGTGGGAAAGGCTTGTGATATTGAATTGATCAGCAAACAGTGAATGGACTATACAAGAAAACGAGCCAGGACAGAGATTTATTAAAAACTGACAATCAAGAGAGATTCTGCACAAAATATCTAGGAACTCTATTGATGGTTTGCAATCACGTGACCTTTCCTGTGGGACTCAAATGACAAAGGCCATGGCGGCCATGTTGGTGCCAGAACAAAAGAAGTTCATCAAAATTCTTTTGTAGGTGTCCTCCAACATGGCCGTCGTGACGTCATGTGCAAACCAGGAATTGATTACAGTGTTGGCCATGCGTTTTCTCAAAGAATTGTTCATTAACGCAACTGAAACACCCACCGGTATCCACGAGGGTTTGAATTTCTTGGCCAGCGATTTCAACGGTTGTGGTCAAGTCACTGGATTGGAAGTGTGCGCTTGCGTGCGGTGCAATTTGTTGACTTCGTTTTGGGGCACTTGTATTTTGTTTTGCATCAGGCTATGTTCAGGCTATAGTAAGCATATTAAAAAGTTCAACAAAAGGGTTTAAGGTGGTTCACAACAGTTTCTAGTAATTTCCAGTACTTATACTTTGAGGGATCAGCACTATGTACAGAATTTGTTACAATAATGGTATCAAACAAATGCCCAGTTATGGTTACTGTAACAGGTTACCATAGTAACAGTATTACCTTTGAAAAATTTTCAAAAAATTTGAGTCTGAACCCCTTCCCATTTGCAAAAACATTGTATCTTACCATGCTAATTCAATTTCCATAATTAAAAAATAGGGGTCACCGAGCTTATTTTTCAAAATTAAGGGTGTCTTTACCAGCAGGTTATTGTTACTATGGTAACCGGTTACATCATAAAAAAGAACATAACTTGTTCACCAATGACTGGGCATTTGTTTTGTACCATTATTAAAGTATCAACTGATAAATAATTGTTGTATTTATCCATCAAAGTATAAATGGAAAATGCTGGGGACCATTGCAAGACACCATAACAAATCTGGGGCCGGATTCGGTCCCTGGACTCTGCGTTGAATGGTAACTAGTCAACGGATCCTCGCTCCAGGCTCACGCGGATAACGAATACGAAAGAATTCCCAGGTACTAGGTTGATCGATAACGACATTGTTTTTATTTTCAGGGTATGACAGTCGCAGTATCCACCTTGGTTCAACAGAACACAGCACGCTTGTGCTTCCTAAACTGCTTCTCAGAGCTGTGTCTATCGCGGATGTGCGAACAAAGGAGGAAATACGTCAACTGCTTCAAGACCAGAGTGCACAATCGTAAAATCTTACCAGTGAAAGAAAAAAATAAACGCCAGGATTTTTAACCGCTCTTTAAGATGCTGTTACACGAGGCCATTTTTCCTGCAACTTGCAGCGCAACGCTGCCGAGAGCTGCTGTTGCGAGACAAGTTGCGGATGAAATTGCGCGTGTAACACCCTCTCGTCGCAGCTTGTCTCGCAACGAAAAATTGCGTTGTGAGTTGCAGAAAAAGCTGAACACTTCTCTACTTTTCGCAACGTTGCGATTCAAGTTGCAAGCGTGTAAAATGTAATCTAAAACTTGTCCCTCGTGTAACAGCCCCTTTACAAATTGTTCCAGAAAATATCCATACCACTCATCTGGATTCTCCTACGCCGAGTTACGCCGAACGAGAGAGAAACCACAGAGAGCATCCGTTAGTTCCTTTGATCGAGCCGCCGTCCAGCGCCATGGACGAATAAATTAACTTTGAACCGGTAAAACAGGTTTAGCTTCGCGCATGCACTCATCCACGTAACTGCTGCGTTTAAGCGAGCCCACTATGTAACAATCAAAATGGCGTCCAAGGTGAAGGAGAATCCACTGCTCGCAGGGTAAAATTTTCTGGAACCACACAATGGACACAACACAACGTAGCAGAGAACAACCAGAAGAGACAAGGAATTGAGATTCAGATTCACGGGAAAAAAAAACAGATGTAAATACTTTTATTTATAAATAAACAATATAAAGTCAATCAAGAGTCTAAATTTGCTCCTGATTCAATAGATTTATGCACAGTTCCATAATTTAAAAATATACCTATAAATTTTTTTTGAACATAAATTACTGCGAAACACGCAACAAATTTGTGAGATCTTTTGTCTGGCAATATTGCATAGAAAAGTCTAGATGCTTACTGTACCTTTTGTCACTGTATTCGAGGCTCTTACTTCCGTTTCACAAAAACCGGAATTCAGAGTTGCGACTAGTGCACGAAACAGAAAGTTACAAACGACTTCCGGTCATAGAAACCTGAAGTTAGAGGCACTGCTACGTTGCAGTGAGTTTTGATAAGTCTAGAGTGAATCGATCCACGATGAAGGGCTTATAGAGTCTGTCTGGAGACAGTAAAGTTTCTAAGGCAGTTCGTTTATCACAGTAGCCCAAAATCCATGATAGCCGCTCCTAGAAACAAAGAAATTGTAGTTAACAGTGATCGATACCATTTTTAAAACTAGACTAATTTTCGCTTGTAATATGTTTGCTGTGCGCGCCCCACAATCTGACTATTATAACATGACCTCTGATTGGTTGAAAAGGATTCAAAATTTTGATCATACAACCCGCGCTCTGATTGGTCCCGTAGTGGTTTGGATCAGTAAAAGAAATAGAATGCGTTGCTTTGGGCTCGCGGCAGAGTGTATTGGTTGCTACAAATGTTTTCTGCGGTAAAAACAACAACGCTCTTACCTTCTCTCTTTCGTCGTTGCCCCAGATATACGGCGGGAGTTCAGCGGAGTTTAACAGTGGGAATACACTGTCCATATAAACCTCTCTGAAGAATCTCCGCATGTGAGCACCATCTCTCTAAATAAACAAGAGAAAATGAAGGAATCAGTACAATATACACAAGATAACTGGTCAATTTTCCAGGATTTTAAAGTCATACAAAAGGCGTAATTTCGGGGACGCGCGCGAAGGGAAGACGGGTCCACTCTTCCTTAAGCGCTTGCCCCTGGTGCGCGCGTCCTCGAATGTGCGCGACGCCTCCCATGTAGGCGTAAGTCGACATAATATACAAGTTGTAACAACCAGTCAATTTGAAAGAGTTTCACCCGATGTTACAGGTATTTATATAACGATATCCCCCGTTTCTCTATTTTGTCTATTTGAGTTACAAGTGTGGGTGAGTTAACTTCTCTATGGGCGAGTCTGCAAATCGAAAATGATTATAGAGCTGTGATATCGATGGTACAAACAAACCAACGAAGCAAAGATGGAAATGAAAACTTATCATAATCAGATAAAATATGCAGACAACAATTACTTACTCGTTGAGATCGCTTGAGTTCTCGTTTGTTTTTTTCATCCCAGCAACGCTGAGAAAATGAAATAGAAACACTTACATTTGTAAAGAAAACAGGAAATTAATATTTATCCATGAATGAATAAACGACGTTTTATACAGCGCACAAATCACATGTTTCATGCGGACGTTTAACATCCACTTATGAGAATGAGGTCGGACGACAGCTCATGAAGGCGCCTCAGGCAGCCGCTATCGGTCCATTGTTGATCTCATCTCCAAACCCCACCCATGAACAATGTATGTCACTGAGTCTTAAATAGCGCACATATCACACATGTCGCTTTACATACACTTATGAGAATGAGGTCGGACGACAGCTTATGAAGGCGACTCAGGTAGCCGCTATCAGTCCATTGTTGATCTCATCTCCCCCACCCCACCCATGAACAATGTATGGCACTGAGGGTGGTCACAGCCAAGGTTTTGTTACGTCCGACTGGACCGCCATTTCTACGTGGTCATCCGAGCCACGTGAAGGTCTAACTATTTGCAGATGAAACAGCAAAGGCAGCACCTTCGTCCTCAGTTATTTTAAGAACCCGAGTGTTGGTCCGGCCGGGATAATAAATTAAATCCTAATTCATTAAACCTTCCCGTTTGGTCTTTTCAACATCTAATTGCAAGAGCGACCTTTAAAATACTGTAATATATGCTACAAAAGATCAAACTAATTGATCAATTATCAAGTTTAAAATGTAAACTGGCTGTTTCCCCTCTCCTACGCGTTTTGTTCCACCGACCCCCCCCCCCCCCCCCCCAACTTCCTCCCCTCCCCTCCCCTCTCCCCAACGCCATCCCATGGTTAAGGCAGGTGACCATTACCTATCGCATTTAGAACGGGCAAAATATATGTGCAACCCTTATGCACTGGTTAGCGGAATTACGAAGTAAAGTTTACAGCCGATGGATGGATGGGAGGGAAGGAGGGAGGGAGGGAGGAAGGAAGGGAGGAAGGGAGGAAGGAAGGAAGGAAGGAAGGAAGGAAGGAAGGAAGGAAGGAAGGAAGGAAGGAAGGAAGGAAGGAAGGAAGGAAGGAAGGAAGGAAGGAAGGAAGGAAGGAAGGAAGGAAGGAAGGAAGGAAGGAAGGAAGGAAGGAAGGAAGGAAGGAAGGAAGGAAGGAAGGAAGGAAGGAAGGAAGGAAGGAAGGAAGGAAGGAAGGAAGGAAGGAAGGAAGGAAGGAAGGAAGGAAGGAAGGAAGGAAGGAAGGAAGGAAGGAAGGAAGGAAGGAAGGAAGGAAGGAAGGAAGGAAGGAAGGAAGGAAGGAAGGAAGGAAGAAAGGAAGGAAGGAAGGAAAATTTGCATATTTGTTCCGTCTGCTATAACTCGTTCAACAGTTCGCGTATTCCCGAGTTAAAAACTGTTTTATTCTGTTGCCACTAACGAGTTACCTTGAGTGCATCCATGACGTCCGAGGTATAAAGGATTTTAGGAAATGTTGATATAAGCGAGTCCATGATAAAGCCTGTAAAACAAAAGGCGAGAACCCCAATGAGCAAGGAATGCTAACGTTCCTTAGTTTGAACAGTGGTCAAGTTTAAATTCCGTTTTGTAAAGCATTTTATCCCATCCTGTGAAGAATACAGCCAATCAGCCGTTGAAAGCCGTTGCATATTCTGTGGTATGCCACGGGTTGTATTTAAGGGTAGTGTTTCGGCGTCGTATCTACTGAACTAAATAATAAATTACCTGCATCTTGTGAGTCGCGCCCTTCGTCCAAGACAGCCTCGGTCAGCAGTTGTCGGTACAAAGAGATGAACTGGGCATACACGTGACAGGTTAACAAAGAATCTGGCAACATGCTATAGAGGAATATTAAGGCTGTTACACGGTGGCTTTTGCAGAGTTTCAAAGGGAATGTAAACGGGCGTTTGTGAGGGAGATCGCTGAAGGAGCTTGTCGCTATTGACAGTGGTAACAAGAGCTGTAGTCACAACTGGTCACAAGTTCTGTGGTTTGACTCGGCTCAAGTTTTCATTAAAAGGCCATTTTCCCGCCGAAATATCGTGTTTTCATGATTATGGCCAGGAGTTTGCTTTAAGCTTATTTTATTATCTTGAAATTGGAAGAAACTATCGCCAAAAGTGATAGAAAATAACGGCTAGAAAAGTCAGAATTTCACAAGAATGGCAAGTTTGATTTCTTGATCGCCTGTCAATAAATCAAATTTCATGAACTGAAATCCACTTCAATCTGTGCAATCCTGCACTTTATCTCCACACTACTGCTTTTGTTTTGCTCTATAGAATTTTTTTATCCAACTTAATTGTAAATTTGGTGGCAATTGGCGATATAACGTAGAAATAGGTCTTATGCATGATGACGTCACCAGCCCAAAATTCACCACCAAGCCTCGTTTGTACGAAATTCCTTGCAACCTCTGACAAGTTCATGTTGTTTTTGAGTGGGTATTCTTTTCAACTTTGCTCCTTTGAGAATACATGGATGAGATTGTCACAGGTTTACACTTCGAAAGCGAGGCTTGGGAGTGAAATTAGCTGTTGTCTGACGTAAACATGCATAAGGGCTATAAGTAAGCGAAATTTTGCTATTATCGCGGGACAGTGCCCCTTTAACATGGGAAGAGGTAGTGTGTGTCTGTGTGATGTATTCACCCCACATGGTACACGGTGGCTAAAGCAAGATATTGTCGTACTCACTCGTACATCTCTTTTCTTTGGTACGAAATAAGTTTTACTGTCAGCCTCGGTTGTCGATTTGTACGTACAACTTGTTGAAAACGATTGGTGCTAGCTGAAACAGTAACAAATCCTCAATGTTAATCCTACTTTCCCTAAAGAGACACTCAATTGTTTTTCTTTTTAAGTCACTGGTTCACAAGAACGAGGTGTTTTAAATCGTAAGGTGTGTGTTTCATGGGAAAGGGGCAATTTAAAAGTAGTGAAAGGGATACCTCACGCTCTGTGCCGGCGTTGCGTAACGACCTAAATGACGGCTGCGAAGAAGACTGGTTGGCGGCCGGAGGTAACCAATCTCATTCTCAGAGCCCCCGCGATTTAGGGCAGCGGAAACCTAACGCGCTCTTGCTTGTTTTGACGCATCATGAAAACGTGAAGGCGGATTTTACGAGGGCCACTTTATTCAAATCAAATTGGGATATGAAAGTGTTGGTTAGCGTTGAGGAAGCAAAGCCGGAGAACGGAGAGAAAAACCAGGGGAAAAACCTTCAGAGCAAGGCGAGACTTAACTGACATAACGCTGTGTTCGGGAATCGGACCCGAGACACAGTGCTGGTAGGCGTGCTACAAGCCTATTCCTTCCTTGGTTAATCGGCACGGTAGATTGTCTGTCTCGTCCACAGGCGACACTTAAGCGCGAGAAAACAGGGAACGCAGGGCATCGTGGGAAGAATTCAACGCATCCGTCCCATAACTCAATGCGAAACGCGATAGAACGATGAGCAACACCTGGCAACGAGACTGGTTGATTGTTGTCTCCACTCGAGGATTTTTTAGTTGATATCATGAACAAAAGCCTAAAATGTGAGATAATAAGAACAAAAGTCATTACCTTTTAAACTGATTGACGGATCCAAATCAACTCCAGTATCAAACGGAGTTCCTCCACTGAGAGAAATTTCATATGTTCTGCAATAAAAAAAATAGCGAAAAAAATCGCTAACAATTTGTTCGCGTTGCATTCCTGAACACTAACATTAACGACTTGGGTACGATACAAATCTAAAGACTTAAAATACTAATTCAGCAAAGCGCCTAATTGCAATGAAGTTGTATTCTTTTTCTTACTTGTTCGGCACTGGTGCTCCATTTTCTTCGAAAAGCTTCATAACACACCAGCCACAAGCTACTTCGCTTTTCTCGCCAGTGGACTACAACAAAGAAAAACACGCAAATGAGGGGCCATACAACGACATTAAATCAAGAAAATACACCGCGAACCTGAAATGGGCTCATAGTAAAAAAAAAATACTAAGACCCCAAAATTTTAAACTCACCGTTCTTTTGTAAAGCATGTTCAGTTCAAAAAGAACAACTAAAAAAAACAGAAATCAGCGAGATAAAAGAAAGTAATCAATAAATTGCTTGAACGAATAAAAAAAAGAATATATTTATAATATAATCATACGAGTAGACTGAAGAGTAACTAAACAAGTTTCTAGTTGGATTTCCTTTCAAGTAATACTTCCAAAACTGATTACTAATTTATGACGAGAACACAAAGGAGGTTTGAATACCCGGTCTTAATTTGCATAGATTTTGGCGATTTTATTCCTTCGTTTTCTCCCCATTTAATGATCAGTTTGCGAAGCTATATCAAACACTCGAAAGAGTGTTTTACCACAATTGCCGCTAAACCCGCAATCTGATTGGTCGACGTGAGTGATCAATGAGAGTCCAGACAACTGTGATGACGCTAACATCACGTGCGCTTGAAAAACACCAATCAGGTTGCGAGAAAGTTATAGACAACGCTTGCTCTTTCTTTGCTGTCACGTTTTGTAACAAGACTTCGATTTTTCCTTGTGTTTTTTTCTAAATATTGTTGTAAAAAACAAATTTACACCGGTTTTCCGTGTTGTGGACTCTTATTTACCACGATTTACGTCATCACATGGTCAAAATTTGTTGCTGACTCACTCGGCTGCGCCTCGTGAGTCCACAACATTTTGACCATGTGATGACGTAAATCGTGGTAAATAAGAGTCCACACCACGGAAAAACGGTGTAAATTTGTTAATTTCATCAGGTATCCAAACACCTCGAGGTGTGTTAAAACAACTCGGCTGCGCCTCGTTTTTTCAGCTCACTTCTCAGTGTTTGGTTGGCCTGATGAAACACTCTTACTCGTCGTATTCCTGAAACTTTCACTTCTCATCTTTGTACAAATTAAAATTTCTGACTTGTTTTCGGGATTTTCCGAGGTTAAAATCTTTAAAAATCGACGTTTCGGCCAGTTTCACTGGCCTTCTTCAGGTCCATTTAAAAATGTATCAATATGGCGGAACGTTGTTTAGCTTGGTAACCGCATGTAACTTTGTGACTATTACATGACGTGTAAATGATGTCAAAATGCGCGGGAAAGGCAGTCGAAGGCCTGTGAAGTACTTTTACTTTTGTGATAATTCACTGTCTGCTATAGTCTTTTTCACGATCAAAGAAGGATTTTAGGACTGGCTTCCATGTGTCAACATGGTCAAAATTGTTGAGCACTCCCATTCCGCGATGTTTCTGTCGTAGTGACTCGATTCCTTCGAATGTACCTGCCAGAATGCTGAATTCCTTGTACCTGCCAGAATGCTGTGTATGTAGGAGAAACATGGCGCCTTTTCCGAACAAGAACTTGACAGAAAGAACACATGGACAAAGTCAGACTAACAAATGAAGACCTTCATAAAGGGAACACTCTATCGGCTGAAAAACGGATGGGCAAAGAAGATGGAGGCCTAGCATGGCACACCGTGGAGTGCCAAGGTGGTGTCGACTGGGGAAACGCAGAGATCGTAGCGAGAGAGAGAGGATTAAAGCAAAGAAAGGTTCTCGAAGGAATCGAGTCACTACGACAGAAACATCGCGGAATGGGAGTGCTCAACAATTTTGACCATGTTGACACATGGAAACCAGTCCTAAAATCCTTCTTTGATCGTGAAAAAGACTGTAGCAGACAGTGAATTATCGTAAAAGTAAAAGTACTTCACAGGCCTTCGACTGCCTTTCCCGCGCATTTTGACATCATTTACACGTCATGTAATAGTCACAAAGTTACATGCGGTTACCAAGCTAAACAACGTTCCGCCATATTGATACATTTTTAAAAGGACCTGAAGAAGGCCAGTGAAACTGGCCGAAACGTCGATTTTTAAAGATTTTAACCTCGGAAAATCCCGAAAACAAGTCAGAAATTTTAATTTGTACTCTTACTCGTGTTTGATATATCACAACACTCACCTAAGGAATCATCATTGGAATTTATACGAACAAGACACTCTGAATCAAATACACTGGAGAGACACTGCAAAAACAACAGCCAGTACTGATCTGGTCACAGATTTTTCTATCATCCGCCTTCCTAGCGCAGTCACTAGCAAGAAATACCGTACAATCCGACTTAGAAAAGCTCCCCTCCCCTCCCCTCCCCCACTCCTCCATTGCTCCCACCCTACATGTCAAACGTATTAAGTAATGGTCCAAGTAAGAAGTAGGCAAACTAACGGCAGGGAATGCAGAAAGGTGTTAATTCTGATATTGTTGAAACCGTCCACCTCATTGGCTAAAACGTGAAAATCTACCATCACTTAACCAGGTAGTGCATTTATTTCTCTCTAGTTTACTAATTTATTCCCTTTTAGTGAAAACTATTCTGAGTTTTAGTGAAAACTATTCTGAGTTTTAATGCAACCAAAATTCAAAATGGGAAACATGTAAAATTAGAAGCCTTTCTTGGCCATTGTTTTGAAGTTTCACGATTGGATGAAATCTTGTAGCACAAAAGAAACATCACTTTAAAATAAAGTTCCAGTACATTTTATTTAGAAAAGATGTTGTCCATAGGTTGATGCATTCTCAGTAAAAAAAACCTAAACGATCTTATGTGGGGAAAGCGAAATGCCGCGGAACAATAGAGCATTGCCTACTTCTTACACGCATTGTTACTTAAAAAATCCTTTTTGATTATGTCCCTGCCCCCTCCCCCAATCCAAGATTGCACGCAAGTATTGTTCAACAAATACTTCATATTTGACAGAGTTATTTGGCGTTTTTTATCACCTCATATGTGACAGAATTATGTGTGTTACGGTGAACTTTTATACTAATAGACGACGGCACTTTGTGATGCCAATAAGTTTCTACATACTAGTACACAAATCTCTTCTCTTTCACAAATCTTTTGCTCTCGGAGGTAGAAAACGTTTTAGGTAATGGGCATTTTTTGTGGTATAAAGGAATATGTTACCTTAGGGATAAAGCTCCAAGTCAGTGGATCTTTATCTGTTGTGGTTGCACGCACTGAGTGGACATTACTAAGCGCCTGTTAAGGGAATCACGTACATTATTAACATACTCATGGTTGGAAGACAGCGTGGTCGAGAGGCACTTACTTGTAATCCAGAGGGCCCGGGTTCAAGCCTGCCTCTCTGACCACCAGCTGGATTTATAATGATGTTAATTCCTTGCTCAAATCCTTGGCCATGCTATATAGCCACTTGTTTAACCCCCCGCCAGTTGGGATTCTTAACAATGTTTACCATAAAATCCCGGTTATAAGCCTCCCTGCTTATACCCCCCCCCCCCCCCTCCCCCCCCGTTATGGGCCCATGAGTTTGGTAACAACATTATTCCGGTTGTACGACTCCTATATATAACCACACCACAGTTCCTTAACAGCAATTCTTTACAAAAATTGCCACCAAATTAACTAAAACAACGCTTATTTAACACAATATGTTTTTACTTGCCAGCCAAAAAACCCTTACGAAGTTGCAAAAGCCCAGGGCCGGGTTGTTCAAAGCACGATTAGTCTAACCCAGGATTAGCGTCAATTTTGAATCCAGTTAAACTGACTCGACAATTGAAAATTTTCCAAATTGTTCTGCCCTTCAGTTTCGACTTTAATTTGTCTTCACTACTAGCTACAAATGACCTTTTGAAATCATTTTTAAACAGAGAAATGAATTCCTCGGTTAACTTTTAATCCAGGATTAGCGTTAATCGGCTTTCGAACAACCGGGCCCAGGGCTTTTAACCGGCATTTTACGGTAGTTTGCTTTGGCTATTTATTTCAATGATTAACAGTGTCCGCAATCAGCACTTCAGTGCAAAATACTACGATACTTAAAGGCCACAGGTGACTCGTATGCTACTTTACGTACCTAGTATAACTCGTTTAACTTGTTCCATTTACCTGTTTTGTGCTTTTATCCCATATCACAATCCTCACATGGCGGCTAACAACTTCGACTCCTAACAAACAAAACCCATATGTTAATGTGGCTTCGTGTGAACGCACTTTTTGCTAAAGCTAAACAAATGCGAAGAACTATAAACTACGAATCTCTTGTCGCCGTCGCGCAACCATAAAAAGCCTCATATGTAGCCATCCTTGCACAGGCGAGGCTACAAGCTCATAATTGCGACTTCTTTTTCCCATCTCAGTTACAGCTTTCGATTGTCCACAAGTGCATGCTGCACGTTCGAATTCTCTCTTGATTTGTGCCGGTACAAGTTGGCGACGTTAATACGCCTGTGAAATCAAAACATCGCTCGGGTCGCCGCAGCGTATATTCCATGCTTTTACTAAGAAGGGATTTGGAACTATTGAATGATAAGTAGAACATGCTCAAAGTGTACACAAGTCAGCCTACGGTACCTGCTCCTGCTAAAGGTACCATTCTTGCGCTTAACACTTGGAATACGCGGTTGGTTTTTGCCACTCTTGGTCGTAACTAAAGACAGAAAACAAGATTTTATACAGTTGATAAACATTTACTTATTTCGGACTTTTAGAGATGTTGCTTCTTGCAAAATGGCTCACGTGGGAACGTGAGGAATCTTAGTATAGTGACGCTGCTGGGAGCGACCGTCGATACAAACGCTATGCTTTACCAACACATGAATCGCAGTTCATAAGTCCAAAATAGCATGATGCGATGAGTTTGTCAAAGTAAAACATGTCAATCGTGCTGGAATAAAAGCAGATTCAGACGCATCACTGATGTACCACAAACCAACCAGTGCCGTATCACAGACACACCAGTAATGTACCACAGTCCCACCAGAGCCAGCTGCTGTAGTACCGCAGTCACACCACTGCCACACCACTGTCGTAACACATCCATACCACTGCCGTTAATGTAGGTCTTACCGAAAACAAAACTCCGGCAAATGGGCAGTATTAATGGCTAAAGGTAGGTATTACCGGTATTACCTGTTTAGTGACGGGATCCCAAGTGATGTCCTTGAACGCCACTTTAGACTGGCTTAGTTTCGGCATCACCCAAGTGCCGGTTTGGAATTTTTCTAAAATGAATCAACAATCCAATTAAAAACCATGTCGAATTCACGAGTTGGCTCACAGGAGTCTTCGATTACTTCGTATACCGGAGGCAGATGACATAAATGAAAAGGCGGCCTTCTTCTTACCCAAATCCTTGTTTTCTCTGTAACCTTCAAAATTCACGTAACGTAAGGCTAAACTACTTGCCTTGTTTGGCCATTGCGCCGAGAGTGGTGGAACGGAACCCACTTGGCATCGCTCCCATGGCTTTCAACACATCAGTGGCGCTCGTCTGAAGAAAGAAAATTGTTTGTTTATCTTAAGCCCTGAACAAAAGCGCGCAAGGCTGCAATGAAATGACATTTTTTGTAAGTTGCCAACAACTGGCGTTTACCTACGAGTCCGCACGCAAATTAGCATTCATAAAAAAAATCTCGCGGCACTTTCTCAACCGGCAGAAGTAAAAAAAAAAATAATAATCGTGACTTGCTCGCACGCGTTTTCCCGCGCCTGACGCCTGCAACATGTACCAACTTTGAGTTCTGATTGGTCAGCGTAATTACTTTGTTTTTGGTTTTACGTTATACTCCAGCTTGCATGGGTACAAGCCGGATCACAATATAGAGCAATTTTCATTTGAGTGTCGTAAAACCAAAACCAAACTTATTTCTCCGACCAATCACAGCAGTCGTAAACAATCCAATGAACCAATCAGAGCTCGAAGCAAATACATGTCGCCGGCGCTAAGCGCGGGAAAACGCGTGCGAGCAAGTCACGATTGGTTTTGGTTTTACTTCTGACTGGTCGAGAAAGTGGCGCGAGATTTTTTAGCCAATCACAAAGCGTAGCAATTAAAAACCAAAGCAATTGTGTAATTACTTTCGACACTCAATTGAAAACTTCTCTAAAAGCTACAACGTGCATCATTTACAGAAAGGAAAACCAAGCCGGAAGCTTGTGATAACTTATAACGCCGAAACTTTCTACGCAAAGAAACTTTATACTAAATTATTTCTAATGATTGCTTGTTCAGCTGCCAACAAAGTAAATTAAAAATGTTCTCTACCGCTTGCAATTATTGTGCGAATATAGTGATTTTGGACATTGTCTATTGGAGAAATATAAACTAATGTCCGCCCCGTTGTTCTAAAACGCCATTTTAGATCTCTAATCGCACTCAATTATAGTGCGCCGGATTAAAAAAGTTCTTCAAAATGCAATTTTTGAGCCTTGAAAAAAATAATGACGATTTCCTGATCTAAATGTGAAAGAAAAAATAACATAGCAACATACATTTTTTATCGTTTGGTACTTCAAAAAATAAAAGATCACTGTTGTTGGGTTAGCGTTTGAAAAGCTGTTTAACAACGATTCAGGGACAGAATCGAATACACTGTAACAGATTTTTATAAAATCTCAGCGATTGTCTATAACAAATATATGCTTCTGATTCAAAAACATGCAAAATTCTAAATCACTTTCGTCGCAAAATGTATAATATCAAAATATGTATTTCCATATCTAGTAAATGTTCGATCAAATATTATATTATTCTTTAGTGAAAAATTAGCAAAACTAATTTAATGCATCGGAAAAAAAATCTAAATTTGCATAAAAAAAGTCAAACCGCATCAAACACCAAGTGTGTTTTTTTTAGAATATCCGAAAGCAGGATGTACGGATAATAAAACGACCAAACGACAAACTTACAAATCCAACAAACATTTCACGGCAAAACACTTGAAAAAAATCCGACAAACTGAAAGCCTTCGACAACGGAATACTGTAAATCAGGAAGAGGATTTAAAAAAATAAATGTTTCGTTTTTGAGGAGGGGATTTTAGACAAAACAATTAAATATCAATAACAAAGAATAGTACCTTGTCTGGGACGCCAACTGAGGCGCAATATGCCATTTTCTTTTAGACAAAGCTTAGTTGTGGAAAGCGGAATCCTGCGAAACCACCAGGCGAAACGGCAAAGAAAAACGTTAAAACGTTATCTTATGAACGACGCGACTAAAAACTACACGTCACAATTGAATGGCTTGCGTGTAACGCGCGCGCGCGCCAAGTGTCTGTAAAGTGATATTCCAATTTATAGGTTCATTTCCAATTCATACGAGTGTTACGCAGCTCACACACATTGTATCCCACTAGTAAACAGCTATTTTAATTTAGGTTGTCAGATGAGTGATCGCAAGTTACTATGGGTAGTTGTAAATTGGTCTTAGCTTAGTTCGCGGTTTTTGCGTTTGTTAGTGCGATGAGTGAGGTGGATGTTAGTACCATAAATGTTTTCCTTCGCTGTACGGACGAGGCATTTTAATTTGCTTTGGTCAATTTATCGTATTCAAAAAAATCCCAAAGTACCTTGCGGTCTCGTTGCGCACGCTTGAAGCTCTCATCCGACAACCTAAATTGAAATAGCTGTATTTCTATTGCCGCGACTTAAATATGTTAATTCTTACGACTGTTTATAGCAGAGTTCGTAACTTAGTTGGTTAAAGCGTCGGAAGATCTGATCGAGAGGTCGTGAGTTCGGTGATTTTCGCCGTTCAGATTCAAAGATTTTTCCTTTAATTCAAGGTTTCCCAATTTCACTTCATACAAGATCCACGCGGCTCACACATATTGTATAACACAAGTAGGGCGGTTTTCAATTGAGTGTCGTAAAACCAAAACCAGTATAACCACTGTGGCCAACCACAACAGACGCAGACAATGCAATGAACCAATCAGAACTCGCAGCACATACATGTAGCCGACGCAAAGCGCGGGAAAATGCGTACGAGTAGGTCACGGTTGGTTTTGGTTTTACTTCTGATTGGTTGAGAATGTGTCACGAGATTTTTTTAGCCAATCACAAGACGTACAGTACCAATGCAAAACCAAAGCAATCGCGAAATTAGAGCGGTTTTCATTTGAGTGTCGTAAAACCAAAACCAAAGTAATTACACTGACCAATCACAGCAGTCGTAAACAATCCAATGAACCAATCAGAGCTGGGAGCAAATACATGTCGGCGGCGCCAAGCGCGGGAAAACGCGTGCAGGTAAGCCACGATTGGTTCTGGTTTTACTTCTGATTGGTCGAGAAAGTGGCGAGAGATTTTTTTAGCCAATCACAAAGCGTAGCAATGCAAAACCAAAGCAATTGTGTAATTACTTTCGACAACTCATGTTGGAAAACCTACCTCTTGAGCTGTATCCTTTTTGAGACTTTTCCAAAGATCCTTTCCGCTGATTATGGCATTCACAAAAAAAAGCAAAACAGAAGACGAAAAATTAGTTTGGGAGAATCAAGTAGTCGGTACAGCATGCGCATGTCTTCGGCTTCTTGGTAAAACCTCCAGCAAGTGGAAGCACTTGGAATCATCACTGTTTCAAGTGCTGCTAAAAACTGGCGTCCGTTTATGGGACGTTAAAAATATAGTGTAATGTAAATGCAGTTTTAGTATTTACCAGTTACAGTTACAGGTGTTCAGATAATGGAGACGAAGTATAGGCGGCGCAGGAAGAAAAAATATTGCGACAGCTGACGGAGGGGATAGGCATTTACGAGCAATGACTACAGCGAAAAAGTCTGAAAAATCTGAGTCTCCGACAAGAAAGGAACACATGACCTTCCGTAAAACGTACGGTCGGATTCTATAAACGATTGGACGACAGGGAGGCTCGTGCAAACCGTTATACTAAAATCTGTCATCACCTTCTCTGTCGTGGAAGCTCTGGAACCTTATCTGTGGTCTCTGCAATAAAAAAAATTGGTTCAAATAAAGATTACAACATTTGTTTTCACAGAAAATCATTAAAATCTTGAATATACCTTTCTTAGCAACAGAAGATTCCTCTTTTTCCTTTTTCTCTGGAAAAGATTCTTCGCCCTCCTCGATTATCTAATCATAACGACAAGGTTATTAAAAGGCAAAATATAAAACATGTAAAGTAAGTAAATGTAGGAGGCGGCAGTTTATATATCGGACGAAATTTCGAACGCGCGCGTCCCCGACATTGCGAGGACGCATGTGTTTTGCCCCGAGTTTTCTCATCGGTTCCGTTCAGTGTAGTGTGACCAGAAGCGAAACCTTTGCTGTCAGTTCCACTAAAACTTGTCTACATCAAATTTCAGTTGTTCATTACCTTTAGAAGAGTTTTCGGCACAACTCCTTTCTTTCCCGCCGCGTTTTCGGCTTCCCACCAGCCATCATCGCTATAAAATATAACAAAGACAAAACATCAAATCGTTATTGTGTTGTTATCAAACATCGATACGAAAAACACTTCTATTAAGACTTTGCGCCAAACTCCGTCTGAATGCTTCACTTAAGACACGCTCAATTTAATAAACCGTATTTAGCCTGTTTACAACTTCGCAAAAATCCATCTGTGAATTAGTCATGCATGCGCGCGACTTTTTCCCCACTCGTGCGCTACAGTAGCTGAAAAGCTCAAGAAGGGGGATAATTTGCAAACGCAATCGTTTGAAAAGAGCGACGGTCACGACCCAAGCCGGTTTGCGAATGCCATGCTCATGCTCATGCTCTTGAACAGCCAATACAGTTTACTCAATGAGCTCCGCATGCAACATCTCTGCCTTTATCGGTTCAACAGTTTGTTTACTGCAGAGGTCTGCATACCTTGTTTTGATGACTGTTAAAATGTCGCCTTTCTTAAAGCTGAGATCGCCATCTTGATCGCCATTAAAATCACTCAAGGCTTCAACTTTACGAACCTAAGCGAGGAGATTAAAAGAAAAGAAAGAACAGTACTAATTAGCATTACCACCCCATCACTATTAATTCGAAACAACATCTTCCCCCACCCCCTCCCCGAAACCCCCCGGGTATTTGAACTTTTGAAGATTGGCTTGTTCAAAATGACACTTTGAAACTTGTCACATCCGGTTCAAATTCCCCACCTCACCTACGAAATTTCAAATTCCCACCCCGTGGCGCGAAAAATAGTCAAATGCCCGGGGTATGCCCAGGGAGCGGGAGGTGTTGGAGAATTTGCTCGCTAACTAAAATCTCACCATAATTACGTTTGAAGCAGTTTCCTCTTCACTTTCGTCCTCTTCATCTTCCTCATCGTCATCATCTTCATCACTGTTTATGTGAGTAAATGAACAACGTGAGATTGAAAACATACGGATGTCAAATTCCCGTGGATACACCGGAGTTAAGCTAATATCCGGCGACCCCCCGGATTCGAACATGAGTAAATGCCCGGGCGAGGGATGCATGTGCACTGCTGGAATTGACAGATGCGTTGTTAATAATGTGGACGGAGCCTTTGACGTGATTTCGCAGGGAGCAATGACGCCTTAAAGCGAATTAGTCTGTTTTCTTGAATAGAAATGAAGTGATCCTGCAGACTTCTGTCCAACATACCTCTCAGGCACGTGTGACGCGTCATCATCAGCCTTGTCCGTTAGAATATCGCTGTTAGATGCCTCGACTTCCCCCGCCTGCATCTTCCTGAACATTTAAAAAGTGAACAAAGAAATCAAACTTACAGTAGGAAAGTAAGAACTGGATTTACTGCGCTTTTCAATAACACCAACTCTGAAGTTTAAAACTCAAACAACAATTTCGTTTCTCATTGTCGCAAGTCTCAGGAAACAGCGACACTTTACGCAAAATGGTAACCTTAGTTGGGCTTTGAACGTTATCGAAAGGCACAGTAAGAGACTCGCATTGGGGTAAGCGTAAACATCTAGATATAGAAGTCCTACTCTCAATTTACACCCCAACAGTGAACACGCAACCTTAGATCTTCTTCAACACTCTAAGTTACTCCTTTCCCTAATTTGAAGACTAATGGAGAGAGAGCGTTCTCTGTCTGTGCTCCTAAATTATAGAACTCTTTACCCATTGAAATAAGGAACTGTACTTCGGTGGAATTTGTTCTTTATTCAAAATTTCATAGTCCTGCAAGGGGCGACCATCACGCAACGATCGTTACCCATAACGTTGCGATCCTTGCGATCCTTGCGATCCGTTGCGATTGCGATCCCAGAGATGGACAAATTTCTATCTCTGCGATCGTAATCACAACGATCGCAAGGATCGCAACGTTTTGGTTTCCATATGATCGCAAGGGTCGCAAGGGTCGCAAGAATCGCAGCGATCGTCGATCGTTGAGATCGTTGCGATTATATGGAAACCAGGCTTAAGAATTCGCACCTTTATAAGGGGGCAAACGAAATATGCGCGCTAGTTACCCCAGGAGGGGAGGGAGCATGTACGCTCCATTAGAAGTTTCCATGGGGTGCAATGTTTTTAAATGCGGGGACTACGCTGACTACGCGCGCATATCACGTACGCCCCCCCTAACTAAGGTGCGAATTCTTAGAATAAATTCCACACGTGCTCATTTCGTATAACTATTCATAAACAAAACTCTGAAAACTGCTTGTCCGCTTCGCCTGAGCTCAGATGCCGAGTAGCTTATAATCCCAACAACTATTTCTCCAACTCCAAGCCCTTCTAAGCAAAAAACAATCGATGTAAAAGTATTGCAGTACCTTGAAATTCATGTGGAAGGAGTTTGACACCCAACTGCAGGATAATTTTCGAAAAATGACGGAAAACGCAGCATTGGAGATTTGAGCAGGTTTTGGAGCATTTTACGATATTTACAGAACTAGTGAATACTTTTTAACGGTTCGCACGATTTGCAATCGGCTTATAATTCAGATTTAGAAAGCATTGGGAAGGCTTCTCCCAGGGGTTCGCAGATTGTTTAGTCAAAAAGCATGAAGTATTTAAAATTTCAAGAGAATTTGAGGGCTAAATTTTGATGACGTTAATTCTTCCGCTTTTCTGTTCCAACGATTTTGTTGAAACTTGGTAAGGGTATGTATTAAGTCAATGTAAACTGATTCCAGAAATTTAACAAAAATATAATAGCAAAATTTTTCACAGGGTGCGATTTTGTTCAAAAAGTGGGGATCATTTAAGCCCGATTATCACTAAATATATTTTTTCCCATGAAAATCGAATTTTTCTCACTTTTGTAAAGCGCCTTAGAAATTTTGGATTTTGGCGTTGAAATTGGAATTGCAATAGACTGTTCTTGGAGCAATCCTAAGCTTCTCTGGATAGTACTGTAAACCAAAAGTCTATTTGATAAAAGAGCGGGAAAATGAATCCACTGGCTGCATCGCACTACCGCACTTCAATCAATCAATCAATTTAGGTTATTCATGTAATTTTAAAAATAAGTGGACGCTTTTAAAAGGCATGGAACACAAATTTGGTACCTGAAATAATCTTCTTCGACTTCATCGGGTTCCAGCTGCTCGGAGATTCTGTCAAGTTTATTCTGCCAAATTAACAGAAATATAAATTAAGAAAAGAAATCTATGCATGCATAAATTTGCAAGGGCGTTTAACCAAAACGGATTTACCATTCTGGGACATCGCTGGCTGCGATAGAACTAAAGAAATTGTACGAAACAAACACACAACATTGGCAACACGATCGTCTTTGTGCAGCGCGTTGCTAAATTAAACAACATTAATTTGAATATTCTTGTGTCTCTAATTTTAAAGGCATTGTTTATACAGGTAGAGTTTGACGTCAATGTATTTGTCTGTTGTCAAGGGCTTGAATAGAATTCCGTCATGTTTATCAAGAAAATACATTCATAAGCCATACAAATGTACCTGCATGTGTTTTTGCACGCATTTTGCTTTTAGGGTATGTTCTAAATAATCGAAATTTGTTGCTTTTAACATCCTTCAAGCGTTAAAAAATATATGAATGCCTCGATTACGAGCTTATTCTTGGCTTAATTAGTTAAGCCAAAGCGACATATATCAAAATTAACATAAACGTTAACAAATCCTTCACAATCTTCAAAGCTGTTGACAAAACATCTTTTTTGTTGTTATGCCGCTCAGGGTGTCAGAAGATTCAAGTTGGAAAGCTCAGCCAATCTAAGTCAGGGTTCCATGAGTATGGCATAAAATAAACGAAGGTAAAATAAGCGCCTTTTCACCTTTTTGATTTACGAATTTTCCACTTGAAAAAAAAAAAACATTCATGGCATTTAAAGCGGGGTTTTGAATTACCAGTGATCATCAAAAATACGAAACTTTCATCTTTTTCATTTGTTCTTTGTCACCTTTCAGTATTGGTCAAGATTTACACAGTGAAAACCAATAGCGTGCATCATAATGACCAGTTATTGAAACAAAAGGTAAGCTTATCCTTAAAATACCTTCAAGTGAAAGTCACCTTGTAGCAACGGTGATTTTCAGTGTGGTTGGAAGCTCTACATGCATGTAATTATCAGCTAAAATCCTAAAAACTTCGACACATGAATCATATGCTTTGGGTGAAAAATGAATTTTCCAAACCTCATACGTATGAAGTAAAGACTTTCGCATCTTCCTTTCTTTGAAGAAATAAAAATAAGCGATGTGCAGTCATTGATAATAAAATAATCCTGTCGAAAGCTTTCCACGGAAGGTTAATATGGCACTAAATTTATCAGGTAGAAGATGCTGTTGTTTCCAACCATTTGATTTTGAAAAGTAACTGGAGCTGAAAATGTTTGTTCCTGTTTTGTGTAGCAACACAGAATATTGAAAAAGGAAAGTTAGTATGCAAATTTGTGGCTGATCTTAAGTGATATGTTTTGAAAAGATACGAATTCTAACAAGTTTAATACTACACACGTGTATGCTAATTTAACACAAGTTATTGCATTGAAAATGAGCAGCTGTAGACTTGACTGTGCACAATAACACTTGTAAGTTGCTCCAGGCTATCTGTCTTTGGGGCATTATAGAGGAATAATATGACTTAACCCATTGCTCCTTCAAAACAATCCAATTTGTCATGATTAAAATCGTAACAATAGGCCATTTGCACTATGACGTCATTTGACTACTACTACCAGAATTCATTTCGTTTTTCATTTCTTATTTAAATTTTGTAATCCCAGTGCGGTTTAAATAACAATAGCCCTAATTTGCACTACAAAACAAAAAACTGAAGGATTCTGGTAATAGTAGTCAAATGACGTCATCGTGCAAATGGCCTATTATTACAAAAGGAAGTAAAAAAAATTGTGATCAGCTGGTTAACCTTTTAATTCCCAAGAGTGCCAAACATCAAAATTCAATGAAAATCGCAAAATTATTTTTGTAAAATATTAAAAAACAAATGCTATCATGCTAAAGTACTGCCAAAGAGGTTTCATTTGAATGGTTACACCATATGATTATATCGACAGACTCAAAAGTTAGAACAACTCTACATGTCTCTATTATTGACTCTGGGAGTGAAAGGGTTAATATTCTGTTTGTCTGGGGAGCAGCTAAGAAAAACAACTTGAAAACCCATAATAATCATGTCCAGTTTTCAAGTTACATGTACCACAAACCTTTGTTTGTTGGTTAAATTTGAGTCAGTGATGAGCTCTCCGACTCTCTCTGGAAGATAGCCAACTGCAGGCTGTTGCCTCTTAGCATTTTGTAATTTACATAAATGTAGTTAGGAGTACATTTTGTACCTTTAATTCATTGAGCTTTTGCTTTGCTTCCCTTTTCTGTTCATTGAAGTCTTCTAAAGAGCCATTGTGATCAGCCTAATAAAAAAAGCCCATCAAAATATACACTCTGGTATTACAGGGGTTTCAATAAAATTGAGAGTAAGTGGCAATATTTGTAAAATAGACAGCAGTGACAACAAAGGGGCCATAAGGCCCTTTTCTTCCAGGGGGGTCTGGGGGCATCACCCCACCCCCCACCCAGAATATTTTGACATCTAGGACCTCGAAATGGCATTTCCAGCATTCAGTGAAATTAATCCAAAAGTAGGCGCAATAATTTAGGAAGTAGCCAGCAGAATTCACCGGTTGCCGGCTTCTAATGAAACCTTTGGGTTTATATTTTTTAGTAACACATGTGCTCTGTAATATTCAGGACACTGAGGGAGAAAATAACTAGCTTGGATTTAACAAGTTGTTGCATAAAACTGACTTGAAGTTCAGGCTTTTCTCGCAACCACTCTGGTAAGAACCCAACTTTTCTCAGCGACTACCCTTGAGCACAAGCCTGTTTACATTCTCAATAAAACTTTGTATTTTAAAAGTCTGTAAGCAACCCTTCATGTAAGTACCCACAACAGTCCTTTGAAACTAACAAATTGAGCATTTTTTTCTGTTTTTAAGCTCTTGTAGGTGACTACTAATAGCTTAGGGGACATTTTTACATTTTTTAACAAACAAATTACATTTTTACATTTCAGGTGGCTGAACACAGTTTCACTGTACCTATGCGTCATTCATTGTCATTTTAAAACTACTAAAGTCTGGGCGCCCAAAATTGGGGAGGTATACGATTAAGCAACAAGCTATATATTTTGATATTTTTGTTGAGCTTTTAGGGTGTCGCCATGGTTTCGTTTATTTTCAGAAAATCTAGTCGTTAGATTTTGTCCATCATTTGTCTCCAGTAAACTCGTAAAAATATTCGCATGTTAACACTGGTCTCATGTAATTTTAACAGAGGGATCTTCCGTAATTTGTGGTTTAATATGTTTGCATTTTGTAAAAATCTCCTCTGTTAGATTTGAAATTTCTGATGGCAGGCAAGTTCGGCATATTTGAAACTATTATTGTGCCAAATTTCATGAAATTCTAACAAGTGGTTCCGTAGAAATCAGCACATTTCCGAGGAAAGTTGCTAAAATATGTAGTCACAATTTTTTGGTCAACTGCGCATGCGTTGCATTTGACTGGTTCTTGATCCAAAGACAAAAACGACCAAAAAGGCAGTTTATTTCTTTGATGGTTCTATAAAATTATCTATTGATTCAACAAACATTTTTACGCACAACAAATTGTTTGATTTTAAGACGAAAAACAACACTTTCGCCATCCATGCTAAGCAAAATAAAATGATCGCTGAATAGGCACCACATTTGTTTTTCTCAAAACTCTGCATGTGCTGACTCACGTAAGCAGCCGAAATTGAAGAGTGTGTGCAAACTGTGTTCATCCACCTTAACACACTGTAGGTGGTTGTAAAATGAGAACTCATTTCCATAAGTCTAAAAGAACATAAATAAATTAAAGAAGTCAAATGTTTCATCACCAAAAAACACAACAATCTTTGAATCTTTCAATGTATCATTATGATAATTCATAAATGGAAATTGCACCTAGCAATTTAACATCTCAGTAGCTCAGTCACACTATTTTATTTCAAAAATTTCAGCTGTTTCATTTATTCATATCATTATTTATATTATTCATGTTAAGCTTTATGTGTTGTGATTAATGTAGGTTAGTGTTATTGTAAAATACCTTTGGCAGACCAGAAAGCTCATTTGAGAGCAATTCAATTTCTTCCTTTAATTTATCACAGCTAAAGGGGATAAAAATACATTGTTTCATTAAAAAAAGAATCTTTTAAATAATAACCTAAAAGGGTAAAATTAATTTCGTCAAAGGTAATTTTGCTGTTTTTTTTTTTAATCAAAACTGGCTGAAAATTGGCTAAAAACTTTTATTCATATACTTGAAACAGATCCTAAGACTGGAGGGAAGAACTTAGAAAATATATTATTGGCCATTCATTTCAATATTCTAACAAAAAGTATCACAAGTCAATCATTTAAAAAAATGGACAAAACCTACATGTGTATAAATCTAAAAATTATATTCTATTAAATTACACCTAATTGCAGAACATTGTCATAAAAAATAAATAATTATACCAAATAAAAGGAATTACAGTGGAATCCCAATTTTTTAACCTCCAAGGGAAATGGAAAGTGGTTTGAAAAATCAGGAGTTCAAAAAATCGAAGTTGACATTGAATGAAATCAAATCCAAGAGACTTGAGGTTTGGTTTTGAATAATTGAGAAGTTCGAAAAATAAAGGGTTTGAAAAATTGGGATTCCACTGTAATTATCTTAATGATATCCACAGGGGATAAAGAAGAGAAATTGTTAAGAAATAAAAAACTATTCATTCCTGAGATAAAAAATAAGTTTGAATCATTTATTTAATAGCAAATATATTGAGCAAATTTCCACCGGTTTTCCGTGGTGTGGACTCTTTTTACCATGATTACGTCATCACATGGTCAAAATGTTGTGAGCCGAGCCAAGTGAGTCAGCAATAAATTTTGACCATGCAATGATGTAAATTGTGGTAAATTAAAGTCCACACCACGGAAAACAGGTGGAAATCTGTTTTTTTTACCACAATATTTAGAAATTGCGTGATGTTAGCGTCAGCACCGTTGTCTGCACTCTCATTTACCACCTGCATCGACCAATCAGATTGCGAGATTACCGGCAATTGTGGTAAAAAGATTATTTTTATATGGTCCCTGTCAGAAGACTCAAACTCACCTTTGATAATTTTGTTTTCTTTCTGGTGATGTTATTGATGAAGAGCCATCCAAGCGAGTTGAGAATTCATCCGCCTAATGATAATAAACATACTGAGAGCCAATCCATGTTACACATGACCAAACTTTCAAAGTTGGTCATGTATGAGCTACATAAACTTTTTTTCAGTGTACAAGAGTTTTTTTAAAGATGGCATAAAGTCAAAGCTCCCATAAGTGGACACCACTGGGAAACGGAAAAAGTCGGTAGTGTAGCAGCTCTATTGTTTACAGTGCAACATGCCTTACAGTTAGCACCCATCAAATGTTTTTACAAGTTTTCACAATATCAACAGCTCATATATGCACTTATTGACTGAGTGGGAGGGCCGGACGGGAAAATATTTGGCTCAAGGTCATGGTGTATGGATTGGCGCAGCGAGGCCCGTGCACCATGACCAAGAGCCAAATATTTTCCTGTCTGGCCCGACCTAACTTAGTCAATAAGTATTTTATAATATGACTAGAAAGAACAAAGTTGTGCAGTGCGAGGTCGCTTGAACTCAAGCGGGGCCGGATGGCTTTTTCTGGACCGGCTCACATCAACCGGTCCGGCGCCGCTCACGTCACCTTGCGATTCTATTTTCTGCAGGATTGCATCAGCGGGGCCATACGGTCATATTGTAATTCTTATTATCATGTTCGTAACTGCAGATATAATGACAAAAGGACATTATAAGTAACAAGATTACATTCCATCGTGCTCAACTTTGCAAGGAGGCATGCCCATCAATTGAATTCTTCCTCTGATTGGCTAATTTGTAAAAAAAGTTTGCTGGGTGCTCCAGTTAAGGCGCATCAGTGGCACCGTAAGTCATTGCGGCTGCTTCTGTTTTTAGGGCTAGGAACCACTGTCTCTGTTGATTGTTGTATTCTTCTCTCGAAGGGTATGGAACCAATGGTGTGAGACCTTACAAGAGCTGCTACATGAACATCACCTGAAAAAGTGTCCACAACTAGAGTTGGCCACTTACAATGTATAGGAATGATTCTTGTAAGCAAACAGGATAACATTCCATCGTGCTAAACTTTGCAAGGAGGCATGCCCGTCAATTGAATTTTCCCTCTCTGATTGGCTAATTTGTAAAAAAGTTTGCTGGGTGCTCCAGTTAAGGCGCATCGCACCATAAGGCATTGCGGCTGCTTCTGTTTTTAGGGCTAGGAGCCATTGTTTCTGTTGATTGTTGTATTCTTCTCTCGAAGGGTATGGAACCAATGGTGTGAGACCTTACGAGAGCTGCTACATGTACATCACCCGAAAAAGTGTCCACAACTAGAGTTGGCCACTTACAATGTATAGGAATGATTCTTGTAAGCAAAGAGTTCAAACAGGTTTTTGTAAATGCAGCCGTAAACAGAGGTGTCTGTTTACAAGAGTGTCCGTTCATATAGCTTTGGCTGTATTGTAAGTTTTGTTTTCATTGCTGCATGTACCTTGGAAGAAACTTTGTTCATATTGTAAGTTTTGTTTGCATTGCTGCATGTACCTTAGAAGAGACTTTGTTCTTATTGTAACTTTTGGTCCTTTTAAACTTCATACAATGTTCTTGAATTGAATTGAATTTTGGAGCACAAAATTGATTAAGTTCTGCCTCGCTCTTTAAAAGCTCCTTCATCTTACTCCCCCTCCTTCCCATACAACCAAAACAATCAATGGCGGATTCAGGGGGAGGGTGGGGGGGGGGGGGGGGGGGTCAGGTTACCCCCTATTAGACCTGCGTCTCCCATGTGGTTCATATAAATAATAGAATAAAATTGTTTTATACGTAGTTGTTTCACTTCCACCAGTTGACTGATTGTCAAGTTTTTGACTTAACAAATGCTTTTCGACTCTCAGGAATGCCGTAAATGGCGTTTAGAGGGTCAAATTGGAAAAATTTTCCGGAGGACATGCACCCGGAGCCCCCCTTTTCAGAAATTCCTGGAACCGCCCCTGACAATCAACAGTAGGTATTGTTAATATGGGAAGAAGCTTGTTTGAGTGACCTATCAGAAATGCTGAAAAGGGAATGAGATCAAAGAAAATAGCTGCTTTTTAGCTCACAATTTGTTTGCTTTACTTTGCATGTTTGCAAAACCAACCAAAAACCTAGATGACATGTGTATTTATGCACATTCATTTTAAGGTCATACAAAACTTGGAGCAATTGCAGAATAACCCGCAAATGATATGCATCTAGTCGGAACTCTTTAAAGAACAAGGCATGAAACAATAGGCACTATTGTTATTCAATAAGGTGCATATCATTTGTGGGGTATTCTGCAATTTAGCCCAAAACTTGCTCTATATATTTGCCACAAAACAAGACCAGTGGCAAGGAAGCCCAAATATAATTAAACAAAAGGCTGTTTGTAAACAGACAATAATATAACTTATTAACTATAATAGTAAATTATATTAAACATATGTTGTAGTTAACTTTTTATCTCAGGTAATTTTTATTTTTCCATTGTTTTTGGGTATGGTAATATATGCTAATGAATTTGAAACAAAAGAAAAAACAAAAATTACCTGAAAGAAAAAATAAACTACAACATATACATAAAATGTAACTACATACTAAATTATATTTGTTAATATGAAATAAATAAATAAATGTGCAGGCTTACATTCCTCGTTTTATAAGTTAAGTCTCTAACTTGTAGTCCTGCTTCTGTCTTTTAGTGACTACGTATGAAAGACTTGACAATTTAACAAATATATTTTCTTACTTATTTGTCCACCCAATCACTTCAGTAAAACTTCTTCAAAAGTTGTCGTGAACTCTATTGACTATAATCGCTCCAATATCTAATCATGTTTATACCATAAATCATTTTCCTAACATTCATGAAAGTCCACTGTTTTTACTGATGAAGTGGAATCATTAGAAAATCTAACAAAATAAGCTTAAAAAAAGGTCGGCTTACCCTTCTTGAAATGGAATTTATTCTCTTCTGCAGGTATTCAAGGCTTCCCTTCTTCGCTGATTGGTCTCCCATATTTCGAGGCATTGTGAACGATTGTTATCAATCCATCGTATTAAAACAGTTGCTCAATTTCCATCACTAACAAACAACTTACAACCCCAATCGAAGTTTCCGCCATTTTATTTTGCAAAACTGGAACCCAGACTCTCCTCACAAAATCGAATTTTGTGACTTTCGTCCCCAGTCTTCTTCGGTAAAAATTATGGTTCACACCGCTGGCCGCTGCACCAAATTTCTCCTAAGTGACACTCTTTCTGACATGCCTATGTATATTGCTTCAAGATTTTTTCTGTATGTATAATCCGCCATTTAGTGGCTGTCTCCTGTAAATTGTCACGGATTTTTGAGTTTTTTTGGGTAAGGTTTCAAGCAACAAAGAAATCTCTCAAAGAAGAAGATTCACCTTTTTTTTGTTTCGAACCAGGCCTCCCCTTTCATTTCCTCAACTTTGATCCTCCAGTGACTCCAATTCTGAGGCTATTTCACACTTTAATCTTTAAATCTTTAATTGAGATAATTGCCATTGGTACACTAATCTGGTAATGGCTGGTCAACGGCTTGCTAAGCAAATACAATTTACATTGAACTGAATATACTGTAGACAGTATGACAGTAGAATAACAAATTACACCAGCAGCTGATAAGAACAGGAAGCTAATAAGATAACACCGTACTGATCAACTTTGGATCCGTAACAAAATTTGCATGATTGAGCTGCAGGCCTTTTGCTTACATTGTACCAGTATCCTGACAAATTTCGGCCTCCTTTCCGTGCAAGTTTTATCAGTTTTGTACATGCTCAGGAACAGTTTGTATATCCGTACAAGTTTTGTACGGATACCATGAGTATAAACGCTGACTGATTTAGGGACAGTCTTTCTCCCTGAAAGTATGCGAAACATACGTACCACGACACTTTTCCGCTTCGCGCTGAAAAGACGTTTGGACTCAAACGTCGTTTACAGGGGATTTAAAATGACTTTTATATCGTCACTAAAATCGCCTCAAAATTGCATAAAAAACAGATTGTGAAATGAAGCTCGAACAAAATGCTTCCATGAAAGCAAACAAGACTCTCGGGATTCCGAACGTAGCAAACCAATCGTTCATCGTACAATCGTTTTAAAAAAATGCCGAAATGAATGCGACCAATTTGGCGTTGACAAAAATCTCAAAACAGATCAGGGAGCGTTCTCCTATCAATGAACGCAATCTTGCATTTTATCGGCGTGAAGGCGTTTTAAAGATGACAACTGGCTTGCACATGTCTGGGTCAATGCAAATAAGAGCAAGGGTATGATTTCTCTTTGTTTTTAACGTTGCGTTAGTTAATCATAGAGGTTTGAATTTACAAAATATTAATAAGATGACGTCAAATCAAGACTCGTTTATTATACAACTACTTGTTTCCACCTCCAAGTAATATTTTTTTACAAATCAATTGACTATTCATCATCATCATATCCTTTTCCCTCTGAGGGAAATAGGGCCATTGATTGAGTCTTGATTTGACGTCATCTAATTGGTATTTTGTAAATTCAAATCTCTATAACTCACTAACGCGACGTCAAAAACAAGAAATATTTCACTATTCGACTTTTCAACGTACATTGAGTTGATTAAAAGACAAAAAAATTGGGGGTTAGGTGCACTTTAAACAGAAATGGTACATGTATAGAATTATGGCTAAAAGAATTACAAGGATAAACCCATATTAATTTTTTTTTACTTAAAAACTAAAATAACAAATCTATACAAAGCTACAAATTGAAATCTAATGTTTAGTTACATTTTATACTGTATATTTTTGGTGGTGAGCGATATACGTGTCTTCAGTTCGCCTTAGGTTAAAATATTATTTATGTATTCTTCCGAAATCGGCTTACTATTAAAACTTGTACAGTTTATGGTCACAATACACATACTGTTTATATAAAGCATTGTGTGACAATAAACAAGTAACTCTTTTGAGCATTCTTACGGATACCCTTAGTACTATATCCTAATTTTAAAAACAGATACTGAATAATCAATTCGAAGGAAACAACAATGACCTTAATGATAGTCTCCTCATGCGATTTATAGCTGCTCTGTCGAACTCCTTACATGACTTAGCTTATCGCAGTTAATAATTGATGACAATTTCCATGTATTGAGCCTCGGTTCGCGGTGCGCTCTCTGTTTTCGCGCGCTTTTCCGACGCAGTTATAGACCGATATGGACAACCCTAAAAGCGCGCGCGTGGACTTTCATGGATATATATTTTTAAACAAACCCTTTATGTTTTAATGTGCATCTCCAATCGGTGCTTAATAGATGAGTAGCTGGATAAATAATTGGACGGTTCGCTTTTGGTGCTTACCGCTTTTCTGTTTTAGCTGCTTATCCCCACCCAAACTTACATTGTGTGTTACAGAAGCAGTTGACAGTACCTTAATGCCTCTCATTAGTACAAAAAGCATGGTCTGTAATCTGTTTACGAATGAAACGTTTGTATACGAGCTAACCTACCTTACATTTCAGGGTCGGCCATGATTTCAACTATCAGTATCCGAGGGATATCTTTATACTCTCTATATCCGAGAGATATCTTCTATACTCTATATCCGAGGGATATCTTCTATACTCTCCAACAAAAAAAAAAACTGCCGGGAAAGTTTCTTCCTAGACTACACTTTTACGAAGAATACCGAAGATTGCATGAATTTTCCGGAAGTCACGTGAAGGTCACATGAAAGTCTCCGATCATTCTAGATACCGCTTATTTCAATGGACCTGGTTATCCGCAGCTCTACTGTTTTCACGCCAAGGGCCCATTGTTGTGTTCTATTGTTTTCTCAGCAAATCAGAGAAGACCTTGTAACAGCTGCGTATTGCCTCGATCATTCTAGAAAAATCCGATAATTTACGAAGATTAACTAAGTTTGCCGAAGCTTACCGAAGTGCCGAAGATTTTTACCAACATATCTGGCCGACCCAGGTTATAAGTATAGTAAGCATGACAAATACTTATCTTACAACTACTTCCCGTCAATGGAGTCCATCTTGTAACTTTCTTAGGGCTGTGGACACAACGAGCCCAAAGAAGGCCTAGCTAGGGTGACATTTAAAAGATGGATTCAAAACGTTTGTAAAGAAACTGGCCTAACTCCCTGCTATTCAGAGCTCGTCATGATCCACGAAGGGTTTACTATCGTCGAAATTAATTTCTTCGTGGCTATGGTTATAGTACATATTGGGCGACTGTTTCTTGCCCATTGCATTCCTCATCCGGGTAACGAGGGATGGTCTCAGTGTTTCTCCGTCCACTGCAAACCGGAAGGACTGGTTTCTAGCGTGACAGTACTTGTACAAGATAACACCCACAATAAAGATGACAACGACGACTAAAATTGACGCGATGGCAATAATAGCACCGGTAGAGATGCCCTTCTTAGAAGCTTGAGGGGGTGCTGGGGGTGCTGGGGTTCCTGTGGTAACTGAAATAAAAAAAGGACACGTTTAAATAACTAATCAAGAGAGCAATAACGAATTTTGCCCTCCCCTCACTTCCAAACTTTTTGTTATTGTTCTGAAAACATATTACTTTACACTGAAACAACATACTATCTACACTACACAACACTGTTTTATTTACATTACGTATATATAACATGTACACAGACAAAACTTACAACACAACGCATGCTTGAGATACACTTACGTACCAAGAGAAAAAAAATAGATTATTTTCTCTTGTACGTACTTACATTTCCCTAAACAACACTTTAGTAAATTTACACTGCATTAACGTTGCTCTCGATCTAGTTTATTTTGCATAAATCTATTATACATGGAAGAAGGGAAAAGACAAATATTCAAATATTATTTCACAATGATATTTTGCACAATGATATTTTTCATAATAGACCTGGCCGAGTTGTTCAAAGCCTGATTAGTACTAATCCTGGATTAACTGTTAACAGAACATATGAGTTGTCATGGTAATTTACCCTGGATTAGCACTTATCGTCCTTCGAACAACTCGGCCCAGATCACAGTTGTCTGCTTAGTAGCCTGGCCTTCGAGTGAAAATGAGGCTATAGTTGACCATGCTTTGATACAAACCTTCTGCTTTGGATATGTAAAACATGTTGTTCTTATGCTAACCAGTTGTTGTTAAGCATGATTTCCATATGAAAAGCAGATCGGTTTGTCTCAAAGCATGATCAACTTCAGCCGCACTGACTTTCTCAAAGGCCATGTCAGCATGCAAACAAATGTAATTCTTGGCTTTCACATGACGTCATAAAAATTAAAAAATCTAAAGAAAACGTCCTATAAAGCTGTTTCTAACATGGTATGTGGATACAAGTGTTATAATCTTTCACAAAAGGTTTCAGGTTTTAACGATGTTTTGCTTCCGATTTACAAAGGTTTTAAATGTGTCACGCAATGTGTCACGCTATTCAGATAAGCCGCGACAATAAACAAAATTGAATCAGCTGCAAGTTACTGTTTGCATTATAAGTGCTTATAAGCCGAGTTAATTGAGCTTATAGCAAATACAATATTTTTGGATGTGATTTTTGGTGTTATTAAAACTTTGAATTTTTGGCCGCCATCTTTGTGCCCCTCTCAGGGGCACAAAGATGGCCGCTCCATACATTTCTTACTAAAAATATCTAATACTCGTTCGCCTATAACTCTTGAACGAAATGCTTTTGCGCTTCAAAATTTGGCCAAGATGTGTAGTTTTAAACTCTTTACAATTCCATAAACATTTTGGATTCGAAATCTATTTTTTAATGCTTCTGAATTTTGATATGACGTAAGTGAAAGCCAAGAATATGGTCTATCGACTACTAATAACTTTCAAACTTACCTTCCGGATCGACTCCATCCACAATAAGCACCGCTGACTTCCTGGCCTCGCCGTGGTCATTCTTATAAACGCACGTGTACCTTCCTACGTCATCTAAGGTAACAAGTAGCAGCTTGAGCACCCCATTTCCGGTATTGACTGTTCTCCTGGATGGTTCAATGGTGTCGGAGTTTTTCAGCCACGTGAGTTCTAACGGTCGCGAACCAATACCCCGGCAAAAGAAACTCACATTTGCTCCCGTAATAACGGAGATATCTCTTGGTGGCCTGATGATAATCGGCGGACCTGAAAAATTGTATATAAAGATAATTTAATTACACACAAAAAATGTAATTAGAAATCGATTTAACTTGCTCGATGCCAAATTAGAGAAAAGAGCAACCAATACCAAGCGCGGGAAAGGATTGAATCGATGCCTAAAGCTTGATTTTCACTGTCGCGTAATGTTTACACGCGTAATTTTAGCAAACTTTACGAGCGTCAGGGGTGTCCGCCTTACGGGGGTGGCTGCCTTTCAGGGGTGTCCACCTTACAGGGGTGTCCATCTTACAGGGGTGTCCGCCTAACAGGGATGACTATCTTTCAGGGGTGTCTGTCTTACAGGGACGTCTGCCTTACATGGTTGTCTACCTTGCAGTGGTGTCCGTCTTACAGGGGTGTCCGCCTTACACGGGTGTCCACCTTACAGGGCTGTCTATCTTACAGGGACGTCTACCTTACAGGGGTATCTGTCTTACAGGGACGTCTGCCTTTCAGGGGTGTCCACCTTACAGGGGTGTCCATCTTACAAGGGTGTACATCTTACAGGGGTGTCCGCCTAACAGGAACGTCTACCTTACACGGGTGTCTGTCTTACAAGGACGTCTGCCTTACATGGTTGTCTGCCTTACAGTGGTGTCCGCCTTACATGGGTGTCCGCCTTACACAGGTGTCCGCTTTTCCGGCGCTGTCTATCTTACAGGGATGTCTGCCTTACAGGGGTGTCCATCTTCAAAGGGTGTCTGCCTTTTAGGGGTGCCCCTTTTACAGCGGTGTCAGATGTGTCCACCCTACAGGAGAGTCTATCTTACAGGGGTGTCCACCTTACAGGGGTGTTTGCTTTGAGAGAGTTGTCTTGGCTGTAGTTGTTTGAAAACAATGCTCAACTCAAGGATAACATAAGCACTAACCAGTTAAGAATACCCAAACTGGCACAGAACGAACACTCCCACGATTCCACGAAATACAAGAGTAAACAGCGATGTCTTCCTTGGCGAACTGACGGATCTGTAAAACACTGGCGGTAAAGGCTTTACTTGTGACGTCAGTTATGACCGTGTATTTACTGCTATTCGTTACCAGTTCCCCATCTTTCTTCCACACCAGTTGAGGTTTGGGGACGCCTGTTACGTTGCATTTAAGCATGACGTCTTTCCCCTCCTTGGCTATGGTCTCCCTTCCGGAATAGTCCTGGAACTCGACCGTCACTAGCGACAAAGGAAAGCACTAAAGTTAAAAAAAAAGTTAAAACTCAAAAGTTACATGACTCAATAATTAACTCTGGGAGTGAAAGGATTAAAACTTCTTATTAACTCACATCCAACGGTAAGAGACGCATTGGCCCTGGCCTCCCCCAACTCATTGACAACAGTGCACTCGTACATCCCAGCATCCTCAAACTGCACGTTTTTAATCCTCAGTGTATACGCTCTGTCTAATAACTCGAATTTTAGAGAAGATGGGATGTTTTTCCCTTTGAACTTCCAGGTGATGTTGGACGCGGGAAAACTGGAAACGATACAGCTCAAGTTTGCGGTGTCATCCATGTTTACATCCGCCGACAATACACCAATGATTCGCGGGGCCTCTGCAAAGTCATTGTCAAACATAAAGATATCTCATTACTTTAAGACAAACGTTTTAAGCACGTGGGAAACATTTTGCGGGAAAAAAATGGGAAAACGCGCACTGCACTACGGAAAAAGTGATTTCAGAAAGTCGGATTTTTAAATCCATTCCCTAATAAGTTACAGTGGATACACCTTTGGAATAACGTTTAACTGTATGCTTAGCAGTGGAGACTGCTTATAGATGGTTAGCAATTCAGTGCATATGTATGGCGGGGAGCCGTGTGAATTGTGCGTTGGCGGCGGAGGTGGATTACTTCCGGATTATGAAATAGAACAAAAATACAAAGGACAAAAGTTCACCTTTAACGATAACTTCGCTCACGTTGCTGGTGACGTTTCCTGCAGTGTTCACAAGCATACATGTGTACTTCCCGCTGTCTTCTCTTGTAGCGGATTTTATAAGCAAACTTCCCGAATCCGTGGTGATGCGTTTGGAATTGATATCATCTGCAAGGAGAGGTTTACCGTCTTTTTGCCAGTCCTTCATGGTTGGAAGTATCAGAGGAGCCTTAGAACGACAGCGTAGGATAATCACCTCTTGAGCCTTAACTTCTGTTCTGCTTGCGGGCATCAGATCGAATACCGGGGGAGTTGAAGCTACAGCTAAAAAATAAAAAGTAAAATAGATGTTCTTGCCTGTTATAGATGCCTGCTATCATAGACTGACATGATAGGGCGGGTGAAAAACAAAGACTAAAGCGAAAAGCATTTTGTAGGAAATTGTAGCCGAAAAATCTTATGCGCGGGATATTACGCGCATTTTCGGGTAGAAGTCGCCAAAATACTCAGTGACAGTATTGAAAACAGCGATTGTATTGTAGTTTTTGACTGATCTCATTTGAAATTGTACAGTTGAACCTCGATTTAACAAAGTACCATTGGTTCGTTATATCGAGGGTTCATTATATTGAAAACCTCGTTATAACGAATTTGCGGAAAAACAACCAAAATGTTCGTTCTGTTGAGATAAAAATAATTGTTTTTAAATGACTTTTGCACTTTAATGCCTGTATGAAGATACAGTACACTGTGAACATAACTACGGCAGTGGAAAACTGTACAGGTTATACCTTTGCCCTATGGTACACACTGTTGGCCTGTTCCGCATTCATCTTTTATCGCGCGTTGACATTTAGTCGTTATAACGGGGTAGATTTTACGTTTGGGCTGCCGGATTGTGTTCGTTATAACAAGGATTTCGTTATATCCAGGTTCTGTTCCAGAAATTGTACTTACTTTTTTATTTTTTACTATTACTTATTATTATATTGTATTATTTTATTATTTATTTTACACACGACTCCACAAGCTCTGTAGCTCAAATTTTTATCTTGATAAAATAAAAGTTATCCATCTGTCCACTTGTAATTTTGCCGGGCTAGAGAATTAACAATTATTGGATGAGGTTGAGCATGATAGCGATAATTATCAAGGCCAAAGTTTGGGTTATCTGCCGAAGCCGAAGGCTGAGGCGGATAACACAAACTGAGGCCTTGATAATTATCGCTATCATGCGAAAACCGAATCCAATAATTGTTTTATTTTGCATATTCCTGAGCTGCACTTGTAAAGGCAAGAGCGCGCAAAAAAGTGATCAATGCACAGCAGTAACTTGTAAGTAAACAACTTACGTACTTCTGCATGCATAAAACTATTGTCTGTACGTATGACGTAACAGAAACAGCAAGCAGTAATTAGCTGCGTGCTTAAAGCCAATCAAAATCGAGCTAGTGACACCAATGTATAATAATATCGCTTGTTATACTGAGGTCTTCGTTATATAGAGGTTTGTTAAATCGAGGTTCCACTGTACTCCATTTTGATAATATCGCCTGTTACAAAAATTTAGTATCGTGACCACAAATAATTATCCTTGTGACGAGCACCGTTGGGTTTCCTTAATTGGTGTCCATAAAAACGGGGCTAAATATTTCAATATTTCTCGTGTGTGTAATATCTACCAAAAAAAAGATAAATTGTGAGCCTAAATTTTAGCAGCCATGGACAGCTGTTTCGGCCTTGTTTGTCCTCATCAGCAATGTATATGTTGTACTTCAATTTTATCCTTGGTTCAATTTTTATTTTCCGTTGTTTCGTATTCATTATCATATATTAGCATAGTAAAGAACAATGAAAAATAAAAACTGAACCAAGAATAAAAATGAACTTCAACATATACACCAAAATGAAGAAACGTTGACTCATGAAAAGCATAAACCATGAACGATGAGACAGAATGGGATTCTGGGTAGGCAGCATTGGCAAGCTACAATGTAGTCATATTCTATTTCTTGATAATCAAGATGTTTTCTTTGTTTGAGGCCCCGTCCACACGTATCCGGATATTTTCGAAAACGGAGATTTTTTTCTTCGTTTGCACCTCCCGTCCACACGTAAACGGCGTTTTCGGCAACAAATACGGAGGTTTTTGAATACGCTCTCCAGACTGTAGATTTTTAAAAACGGAGATTTATCGTATTCGTGTAGACGGTCGAAAACGAAGGTTTTCGAATACGATGACGTCAAAACAAAGATGGCGGCAAACTCTTTGATTTTCGCGGGCTTATGCTTCTCACAGCGCGCATGTGCCAGTAGCCTGCGCATGCTCATCATGTGAAGTCTAGCGTATTCGACTAATTTTCGCGTATACGTGTGGACGGGCAAATACGATTGTAATACGGTCCGTGTGGACGCGGATGTTTTCGAATACGGAGAAAAAAATCTCCGTTTTCAAAAATATCGGGATACGTGTGGACGGGGCCTGAGACATTTAAGAGCATGATTTATGCATCCTGTGTTAATATAATGTATATTCTGTCACAGACGAAGATTAATTTATCCAACTTCCCAGTAAACCTTTGGGTCGCATCGTTCATGGTTTATGCTTTTCTCCCGACAACTAATGCGATGCGCAAACACGGAGGTAAACAAAAAGAAAGGGAGTAATCCTTCGGCTTAGAGGTTCCTCACAAAGATAACAAGAGATGACAGTGTGGGGCTTGTGGGATGTGGAATATCGGTCGGTAAAAATGCCTACTAAGTTTTATGCCGGTATTTGGATGTGCGCGTGAGTATCCCTCCTGTGACTATCTTTAGTCCCGGGATGTTTGTCCCCGAGGGGACCCCCATATAACGATGACGGGGGTGCTCGTCGTACTTTTTAGTGGTCAAAACTTGTAGGTTGGGTTGGTACCTTTTAGAGGCTAAAATCTAAAATGACCGCCGTTGTAGAAATCGGTACTGTTAAGGGTATTGAGCCGAAGGAAAGTGACGGAATCAAACATGTGTTGTTTTAGAATCGGTACTCGTAGGTGTAAAAATTCATTTGGGCCACGCCCATCAAGAGAGATTCTGGTACTTTTCGAAAATTTCCTACAAGCGAGCCCGCCATTTCTATATGGGCGTTCCCCCGGAAGGATGTTTGTTCAATCTTACGTCGGCACGTTCTGCCGTCTCCTGTGGTGTTGACAGGACACTGTAAACACACAGACTCTTGCTTGCCATCCGGATTAAAAATATCAAGATCCACACACGTGACTTCGTTGGCAGTGTCACACTCCTTAAAACATAAAGAGTAATAATCAAATACGATAGCAAACAAGAATATCCATATAACAAAATAACTGGATTTGCTATCAGAACTTTCAGCACCGGTTGCATAGTTTCCTAATTTAGCGAAGGTTGAATACTTTCACGTGCTGGCACCAGTTGCATATTTTCCCGCGCTTGGCACCAGTTGCATATTTTCTCGCGCTTGGCACCAGTTGCATGTTTTCCCGCGCTTGGCACCAGTTGCATGTTTTCCCGCGCTTGGCACCAGTTGCATGTTTTCCCGCGCTTGGCACCAGTTGCATTGTTTCCCACGCTTGGCACCAGTTGCATGTTTTCCCGCGCTTGGCACCGGTTGCATGTTTTCCCGCGCTTGGCACCGGTTGCATGGTTTTCTGAGCCTAGCACCAGTTGCAAGTTTTCCCGTGCTTAGGGGCAGTACGCAGCTCTTACAAGGTCTTCTCTGATTAGCTGAGAAAACAATAGAACAAACAACACAACAATGGACCCTAGCCCTGAAAACAATAGAGTTGCGTGATACCCAGGTCCAATGAAATTAGAGGTTGCTAAGAGTTGCGTGGTATCTGCGTGCTTATTACTAGCTAATTATTTTCTGTAAACAAATATCTTCAAAATGATTATAAAACCATTATCACCAGTTTACGTACCTTTACGTTCTTGCTGCACGAACTCGGGTTGATATATCTGCAGTAATTGTTACTAACTTCTTCCACAGTTGTATTACCGCACACAACCCCAGCCTCCTCTCTGTGGTATGGGTCACAGTTACCCATTCCCCATCCGACTTGTCGGCACTGCGTGAGAGAGGTCTCGTAGCCAAAACAGTTCACGTTATCCATCCAGATGATACCGCTTCCTATAACACAACAATCAAAAAAGCATACATATCTCGCAACATAAAGGTTATTATTATACATTGGTGTCACTAGCTCGATTTTGATTGGCTATAAGCACGCAGCTAATTATTGCTTGCTGTTTCTGTTACGTCATACCTACAGACAATAGTTTTATGCATGCAGAAGTGACGTCATACCTACAGACAATAGTTTTATGCATGCAGAAGTGACGTAAGTTGTTTACTTACAAGTTGACTGCTGTGCATTGATCACTTTTTTTGTGCGCGCTCTTGTCTTTACAAGTGCAGCTCAGGAATATGCATAATAAAACAATTATTGGGTTCGGTTTTCGCATGATAGCGATAATTATCAAGGCCTCAGTTTGTGTTATCCGCCTCAGCCTTCGGCTTCGGCAGATAACACAAACTTTGGCCTTGATAATTATCGCTATCATGCTCAACCTCATCCAATAATTGTTAATTATCAGTACTCTGTTATTTACAGCTACTATCGTCCGTTTGCTGGTTGAATTTGTGCGTTTTGGTTCAGTTTTTTGCACCCGTTCATTACATGTGAACTACTCTTAGAATGAATGCCGTTTTATGATGAATACTCTTGTTGAACAATGTGAGATGAAATTACGGGTGCTGAGGAGGGGAAAACCCTTTCAAACCATTTTGAACTGAAAAACGGGAACAGCACTTTACCTTTTGTGGGCCTTTTTCCCGGGCGCAAGAACAAGCAGTTAGTGTAAACGTCCGTATTTGATGGTAACGCCGAAGAGTATGATAAGCAATTTCAGAAGAAGAGTTTGTCAACACCTACTCCACGTCACAATTCAACGAAAAAGCCTAAATTTATTTTGCTGAATTATTTAAATACAAATAAACAAGGAAAGGAACGTACTGCTCAGTAGCTTACAGTTAAAAGGATTCTATCTACCGAGTCAAAATCATCTTATACGGCACAAAAAATATCACCACAGGTTAAAAGAGCGTCATTTGAATGGTCGCGTTGTCAGATTTTATCAACGGACTCAAACGTTAAAAGCACATAACACATGTACATTACACATTTACGCGGGAACCTGGGTGTACTCAACAAAGTTTTGTACGGGGATGCTCCGCCCCGAGATCCAAACCCTTACCCTTTTATATACCGTTTTTGACAGAAAAGGTAATCCTTTCATATACCTTCCATAAAAAGTGGTACCCCTTTCACATACCTACAGAAGAAACACTGCATCTCTTTACTATACCCTTGAAATAAACTTATAGAACGATATCCAAGGAAAAACATCACGGGTTGGCACTTGTGTCTGTTTGAGATATTTCGCGGTGAAATCCCTACCCTTTTACATGCCTCCAGCCTAAAAAAAGGTACTACTTTCGGACGGAGTATCCCCGTTTTACCCATTATAGGGAGTACCCCAACCCCACCGACCACGGAAGAACTTACCCTTTCCAAATTTTGAGTGTTTTGGAGCGTCTATAGCCTTTCCAAACCCGAGCTCTTTGCAAACAATGGTAGCTTCATTCATACCCCAGTCATCATCGCACACAGTGCCCCATTCGCCAGCGTGGAATACTTCCACACGTCCTTCCTGTTTGCTGTTCTTACCATCCACTAAACGCACTAGAGGACTGTCTGGTTTCGGTGGAAACATGGAGGAGACTGGCTTCATGTTTGCACCGCAGTCCGACACGCACTCTAGTCCCTCTGAAAGAGAGAAAATTGCATGACGGAGAATTAATCATAACTCACAGGTCCTGTTCACTTGTACACGTTTTATTTGGTTGGAGAGTCAGGCCTTCTACCCACAAGTAAATCATGGAAACAGTGATGGTTTCACAGGATGCAATCAAAAACATCACTTATTGCTTAGTAGTATGCCACGCAGTTATTAATCAGGTGTCACGCAGCGCTTAGAAAAAACGTTGCGTGACACCTAAATAACGGCTGCAATAGAGAGTACATCGTTGATAGCAGTATTAGGGGCACTTGGAATAATTGTAAAAGAATGTGAGCTTTATTTAAAATCACGCTAGCCTCAACAACATGCTGAAACTACGTTGATTTCCAAGAGGGGCGTGAATTGTAACTGCGCCTGTGTCGTATGTTGTCAGGATTTGTAAAACACTTTGGTCATAGTTTTGATACACATGACCATCCCCCTCCCCCCCAAGTCAATGTTTTTCAAGAGGAAACTACTTTTGAACATGAAATGGGACGTTGCAAATGGCGGAGAGGGATTTCAAAGAATTTATTTTGTTAATGAAGAAGTTGCAAGGGTATTCCAAGACGTTTGTCGGATTGTAGCTCAACACTTACTCAAGAAAAGGCCTTCATGGCAAGACTTGCACAGATTATTTTTTCCGCCGTTGTGGCACGTCTGACATTGCTTATCACACAGCTCGCACTTGCGGGTCTTTGTATTTCCATATTTGCCCATGGGACAAAATAATAGGCAATTTGTAAACTCCAGGAAGTAAGGCAGTTTGCAGCTGGAGCATACATCCGGTTTGCCATGACAGGTGATGCAGTTTGAAATACACCGCTTGCACGTGCCCTTGTAGTCATAGAAACCATTGTCGCATTTCGACACGCATTTCTTTGATTGGTCAGGGCCCGAGCATTTTACCCCAGCATCCTCAGAGTGGCCGCAGTTATGTGCGCCAAATCCACCTGAAAACGGTTAAAACTTATGTTATCATTCAGTGGCGATCCATATTTGCTCTTGGGGGGGGGGGGGAGTGAGAAATGAAGGGAACTGGTAGGGAGGGAGAGAGGGAGAACCGTTCAGAGTGAAAAATTACCCTCACTCTGGGGTATAAATTGAAGCAAAACAGAGAGACTACAGACGATGCGAGATTACAGACAAGGGAATGCTACGTTTTTATTCTATAAGAGTGTCTATGTTTTTTTAGCTGAGTCTTCGACGAGAATAAACATTTTAAGAAAATCGTGTATATTAACACCATTTGGAAAGCACACAAATAATGACCTTTTAGTATTTCAAACGATACGGTTCATAGCAAAACGTTCGCCGAAGGTAGATCTAGAATTCTCCTTCCTTGAACCCAAAATGGGTTATCTAAGGCACTATTGCTTTAACTAAACACAGAATATACTAAGCAGCTCGATCGACATGCCTGTAGCTGATAAGCAATCACTAGTCAACTCCAACTTGACGAAGCCGGAAATCACACAATAAACATATTCTTTTGCGGCAGTAAAAAACTTCCGGGAAACTACCCATAGCCTTTCCACGTTTCTCACAAGCAAAATATCACCAAATAACTCGAAAAAACTCACGCTCTTGGCAAACAAACATTTTCACAGTAATTTTATTCGAGTTCCCGGATGTAGACTCGCGTTTGACAAGCAGAACACAGTCTCTTGCCTTCAAAACAAATTTTTACTAAGTCTTTGGCCGGGTCAAAATTCACCAACAATTCGGCTGCCGTTTAATAGATATGACCCGTAGAGGCTACTTTTTGAGGCCAAAGACTTGTTACTGCCAAGAACAAAGCGCACAATATCAGTAAGCTTTTCGTCTCGGCCCGAGATCAAACGTGTAACCCGTTTAACCTCAAAAGAGACGAAATACAGTAAGATATAAGGACAAGGGCAGACTCTGCCAATCGGCAGCTTTTTTTCCCTCACGGGACTAATGATGTCCTCGGGAAAACTTTGTTCAAGGCGGCCAAAAGGAAATCTACTGAAAATAACCGACAAAGAAAGCCACTGATCTCTAGAGCGCGCTGGCTTCGACACCTTTGATTCTGTCATAGTAGAGAATCATGGGAAGTAACGACAATCTTTGCACTTTGAGGGGTAGGGAGAGGGGGGGGGGGGGGGGTTGCTGGGTTTAAGCCAGTTTATAAACTCATGACTATACGATCTACTGCAGCTTTTACGAGGATATGAAGTAAAAAAATAATGATAACAGAAACAATCAAGACAGGAAACAAGCCCCGACAATGGGATCCCAGAGCAATTTCTAGAGCTATGTTTTAATTGTATATTATGCTCACTGTTCATACAGTTTGAGCACTCTCTGGATTGGGTGGAGAGCCTCGTAAGAGGTGTTCACTATTGGCGTATTGCTTCGCTCACTGCTTGCAGTTTGAGCACTCTCGTGACTCCACAATGCAATCCAACAATGTGTAACCATACATCCTGTGCCCAAGTTCAGGAGTTGCCATAAAGCCATTACGGTAACAACCGGGAGGGCACATTGTATACATAATTGTATATTATGCTCACTGTTCATACAGTTTGAGCACTCTATGGATTGGGTGGAGAGTCTCGTAAAAGGTGTTCACTATTGGCGTATTGCTTCCTTTCAGCAACAGCCACATTTTTAGTAACATGCTTCCTTTCTTTTTTGCTAGATTAAATAATGGATAAAAGATAGATCATGATAACATATATAAAATGGCAACATGAATTAAGACAGCTGAGGATGACAGTTCATGGAGAAACCTGACAAAGGACATCATTATTCATCATGAATCACCTGCCACCGCGTCAAAACAACAACAACAACAACAACACACCACCTTACCATGATGCATTTTACATTCTTGCAGTCTTCTCTCGTCCCCAGTGCACTGCGTATCGTCCATCCAGATTCTACCAGTTCCGGATCCGAATTTAGCAGAAAAGTACACCGCGACGGCTGTACCCATCTTCAGCTGTCGACAGATAACTGTTGCTTCATTGGTGTCAAAGCTGTCATCGCAAACCGTGCCCCATTCTCCTTGGTGAAACACCTCCACTCTACCCTCCGTTGGGGAATTAGTGCCAACCAATCGAATATCGGGAACACCACTGACAATTTTGTTTTCTCTTTTACTACAGTTTGTCACGCACGACGAACCCAGCAGGTACAAGTTTGGAGGACACTCCGTGCAGTTTCTTGGATTTCCGAAGCAGTGTGAGCACAGAGCTGAACAGTTCTGGCAATCCTTTGTCGTAGGATGTCCGAATTGCCCATGTTTGCAATGAATCACACAGTTACTGGTGTTACCGGTTCTGTTCAGGAATTTGCCATCCTCGCAAACCGTGCAGTTTTCCGGTGTCCCGTCGCACTTTTTGCAGTAGGGATTGCACAAGCCGCAGGTGTTATCTGTTTTATTAATGAAATAGCCTGTGCCACAGGTGCTTAGACAGTCACGTGATCGGTCCGGGCCTTGACAGACCACGCCGGCATCTTCCGAGTGGTCACAGTTTTCTCGGCCCCACCCCATGTGTCGGCACGAGAATAACGATGTCTCGTTACCTGCAGAAATGTTAGAGAAGTAGTCAAAATTATTGTACTCGGACAGGACTCATCGTTCTACAAAAAGACTGGTGATCTCTTTATGTACCTCCCCTCCCCCGTCTTTCTTTCTGTCACTCTCTTTCGGCCTGTATGGCAGACTTGCTCGCTAACTGCAACCTGGCTGAGCGTTCTGATTGATAGACTCACTCACTCACTAGTTGGTTTATTGCCGATTGACAAATTAACCGTTTTACTGTCTGTATCTCTGTCTGTTTGTCTGTCTGTCTGCCTGTCTGTTTGTTTGCCTGTTTGTTTGTCTGTCTGTCTGTCTGTCTCTGTTTGTCTGTCTGTCTCTGTTTGCCTGTCTGTCTGTCTGTCTGTTTGTCTGTCTGTCTCTGTTTGTCTGTTTGTCTCACTCTCGTACGGCCTGTATGACAGACTGACTCGCTAACAAACGGAACGGTCTTTCTATCTGACTTACTCTCTTACGGTCTGTATGACAGATTGACTTGCTAATTGCAAACTGACTGAGCGTTCACAAGAGCTTTTCCGTCTTAAGACCTTAGAGATGCAAATTAACACGTCATGACCGTAGGCATGCAAATCAGAGGTCCTTGTTTCTATTTAATTGCAGCCCGCCCAACTGTATTGTCTGAGGCAAAAAGAAATCGAATGACAATCAAAATTGCGGCACTTTTTGTACAAGTATGTAATCAGGGCAAAATAAATGAAAGGAAACAAGGACCTCTCACATGCATGCCTACGGTCACGACGTGTTAATTTGCATCTCTAAGGTCTTAAGACGGAAAAGCTCTCCAAACTCACTCACATACTCACGCACTCACTCACTGATTGGTTAGTTCATTGTTGATTGACTTATTGACCGTATCTGTCTGGCGTTCTCTCTTACTGCTTGTATGACAGACTGACTCGCTGATAAACTGACTGACTTGGGGTCGTTCGCCAAAAGCTGTGGAATGTTAAGATCATTCCATGATTCCATTCCATGAGTCCATTCCACTGCAACAATCCATTTCATTCCAACAGACTTTTCAAAAGACTCACCGAAGCATTGAACTTCATCCAGCCAAACCATATCCTTTCCAGGCCCAAAGCCGGCTCTAATGACAGCTTTGGTAGCATTCCCCATGTTCAGCATTCTACAAACAACATTAGCATCGACTATGCCCCATCCGTCATCGCAGACCGTGCCATATTTACCGTTATGAAGAACCTGCCACAGAAAGGACGAATCGTTTTAAAAAACTGATTTGCTTCGATACTGTGCTAAAGAACTCTTTTTGACTAAGGGACTGTGCAATTATTATCAGGAGCGGGGGTTGGAAAACCAGAGGGGGGGGGGGAATAAAGTAAAATCAAAGCAAGGATTGGGGGGGGGGTGCTCAAAGTAAAATATGTCACTCAAGAGGAGGGGGGCTTAACATTTTATTTCAAGTGTTTATAGTTCTCACTGAAAGGCTTGATGATCTGTTTTGTGGCTGAACTGCAATTTCAATCTGTTGCAATACGATTATCTCTTCTTCTCTATCTCTATATAGAGACAAATATTGTGATAAAGCGTTTCTGGCTTTTTTAATTTGAATTGTCAACAACATTTGAACAGTAGAATATAGTTAAACACCAGTGCAAATATTTTGTCCTGGTGAAAATATTTTGCTCCAGTTCAAATATTTTGCACTGGTTCAAAATAAATTTAAACCAGCGCAGGCAAAATTGCACCAAAATCATAATTTCACTACAACATAGATAATCATATTGCAACAGATTGAAGATGTACCTCAACCAGCATGGTCTTAAGATCACTGGAGGTAAAGTGGTACTGGTTGCACGAGTTCTCCAATACGCTCGTGGTGATCATTCTTGCATCCCACGAGAAAACCAAGAGAACGTCAACGAGGAAATGAGTTCCAGTGCAAGCAACTCAGATTTGCAATCAAGTGATTCAGAAGTGGAATCGGATGGCTTTGTTGAACACTTCTTCGAGGTCATGTTTGTTCCAGATACGGATGTCCAACAAGTAAACATGTAGTATTGCTGTACATCCACGTCTATATAAATGGTGTGTGAGGGTGGGGGAGGGACCATACAAAATTTCTGACTGATCAGAGGGGGAGTGGGGGGGGGGGGGGGCGTCAATAACTAAATTCACTCCTTTAGAAGGGGGGGGGTATTACATAATATTTTCCTACTTGAAACCCATTGAAGCCCATTCCCCCCCCCCCACCCCTCCTGATAATTATTGCACAGTGCTTTTTTGTTCCTGAAAAATTCTCGGGACCCTTGAGGAGTGTACATGTACGACAAGAATGGTTAAGCTTTCTGTAATCTGGGCGACTTTGACTGAGAAATGACCTCCTTCTGCAGACAATAGAATTATACCAAATAATGGAAAATAAATGTAGCATTACAGTGCTTACCTCAACTCTGCCCTCGATCGCCGTTTTGCCGTTGACGAGACGAACAAGGGGCATAGAGGACGGCTTAAAACCGGAAGTACAATTTGTAACGCACTCTGTTCCTTGTCTGTACAATGGCGGCGAACACGAGGTGCAGTTAGCAGCAATTACCTCACAGTCAGCACATCCCTTATCACACGGTTGACAAGACTCATTTAGGTAAAACCCCACACCGCAGTCTTTAACACACGTGACATTCTTCTTGTAGAAGCCGGAAGCGCACGTGTCACACAAGTGTGCAGCATCATGGCACGAACTGCACGAAGAGTTACACTGCATGCACGTTTTCCCTTTTGCAAAAAATCCAACAGGGCACTCTTTTTTGCACATGCGCACACCAGGTCCGGTGCACCGAAGGACCACGTCTTCGTTATGCTCGCAGTTTGTTGTCCCCCAAGCACGATGACGGCATTTTAAGAGAGAATCCTCGTTCCCAACGCAGAACACATCGTCCAGCCACATTTTACCAGTTCCCTTTTTGATGTGGCTTAGAGAGACGCCGGTTACAGCTCTCCCTAAAGACAGCTCTCTACAAACAACGTTTGTCTCCGCGGAGTCCCAGCCGTCATCACAAACGGTCCCCCAGATGCCGTCATGTTTAACCTCCAGCAATCCCTCCAGATTATCCCTGCCGTTAGACAGTCTTACGTTGGGTCCGCTGCCTTGGCCGGTGAAATTTTTAACCGGAACAGCAAACTTTCCCACAGTGCAGTTAACGACACATTCCTTCTGCGTCTCATCATAGACTTTGGGAGGACTGCAAACTCTGCATACAGGTTTGCCTTTTGCGCTGCTGTACTCGCATGTTATGCATTCACTGGGACATGGCAGGCACGAATCATTGCCATTGTTCTTGTACATTGATACGCCACAGTCTTCAACGCAACGGCCGTTTTTTCTGAACATCGGCGAACAGCTGTCCTCACATTTGCCGTTCTTGAGCGCCTTGGGTTCTTTGCATGAAGTACAGCTTTTGTCATTTACGCCGTCGCTACATGTCACGCATATATTTGTGTCGCACTTTCGGCATTCACGGGAAGGTGTGTGTCCGTATTGGTCAACAGCACACTTAGCCACGCATGTGTTGTCTTTTAAGAATTTCGGTGCCGCACACTTTGTACAGCGGAAACTATTTCCCAGGCATTCCAAACACTGCGTGGCGCACGTGGCGCAAACGTCATTCTCGTCATTTTTGTACCAGCCTGGATTGCACGTTTTCACGCAGAGGCTGCTAGGATGCTTCGTTATAGGTCCCGCACATATTACTCCTACGTCATTACCATGGTAACAAAGCGAGCTGTAGCTTCGCTTTACTATGGGACAGTCGAAGATTGAGCTTTCTTGGCCAGTGCAGTTGAGAATGTCCGTCCACACACGCCCGAAACCACGACCATGAGCCGCCCTCTTGACCGCTTTGACAGCCGAGCCCAAGCCGAGCTCCCGACAAACAACCGAAGCCTCGCGAAAGTCAAACGTTTGGTCGCACACTGTAGCCCAGGCTCCAGAACGGTAGACTTCAACACGGCCTTCCAGGTCAGTCGGCCTTTTACCCGCCAAACGTAGACGCCGTTTCTGGGCGACATGATACGGCGCACAAGTCAATACACACTTTGTTTCATTCAGATATCGGTCATCGTGACAACTTGTGCAAACATTGGGAGACGTGCCATCCGCGCATGTGCGACATCCGGGATTGCAGAGTTTGCACTTGCGGTCAGTAGGATCGCCATAGAAACCATCTCCACAGTAAGTCCTACAAGTGCTTCCTGAAAAACAGAAAAAAGAAAAATAATGTTTCAGTTACTATGCTAACCACAAGGAAGCGCGGGCTGAATCAATGAAAGGTTCCATCTTTCAATTTCCGTCTCCTTTAAAAAAGGGGAAAAACACAAAAATAGCAGGTAATTTTAGCTATTTTGAGCTATTTTTAGAAGGCGCAAAGGTTGGTTTGTGATGTTGGTATGTTTGTTTGTATGTATGTCTTGGGTTATGTCACACCAATTAGATTGCCTCTGGTATGTGCACCGTGTACTATGTCAGCCAATTAAATTCTCGCTTCTAAAATGGTATTACTGAAGGTCAAAGAAGGGCACTTGGCATGAATTGAAAATCAGCCATCTTGAATCTTCGCGATTGTGCCTCAAACACTAAAAGTGTAAAGTTTTGAAAATTTGTTGGTTGGGAACTTTGCTTCAATCCCGACTGGCTTGCTAACAAGGTAATATGAAGGACATTTATTCGGAAATACCGCCTATAATGTGCCCTATGCATGAATGGTAGAATGGTCTGCGGGGGATGAGAAGTCCAAAAAATGTGGACTGCGGTTACGTTAATAGGCGAGCTTGTACTGAAGTAAGAAAGTATAGTTTTATTGCAAAAACGGCAAGCAGATATCAAATGTGAAGCGGAACATGAATTGCATGTTTCAAGTCCGGGTTTCAAGCGATTACTATTTAAAATTTTATTAAAGATGGAAAAAAATGTTTAAAAATGTAACTGTACCTTTGTTGTCTGTTGTTGTCGTTATTGATTTTTCTTTTTTTAAACTTTTTTTTTCTTCTGCAAGCGGTTATTTGTGCGAGTTTACTTCCGCTGTTTCGTTGCTTTCACCATTTCATATCATTTAGGTAATTTTCAAAATAGCTCCTGCACGCTGCCTATGTTTCGACAAAACTTAACACCCACATTTTTTTAAAAAAACAGTAGGGTTTCCTTTCATATTACAATGATAACAAGTAGAGTATAAAAAAGGTACTGTCTTTTCAATTTATGTTATGGCAAACCTACGCGCGAACCTGGATTTTAAGCTTTTTTCTACTATCTGAATTCACTATTCCGGCAAGAATTCTTTTTCGTCCTGAGAAGCGATGTCATAAGATGCGCAAAAATTGTTCGAAATTGCAGCCGTGGTGATTGACAGATGTCAGTGGTTGGCACCATCGCCAATTGTTGATTTGATCCGCCTCCAACACACTTTTTGATTACCAAAATGGCTACTGTTACGAGCTATTTTAAATTTACTCTCGACGTTCATATATACTGGTTTACGGAAAATTTCTCTACAAAAGTAAACATCAAAAACCTTTCTTCCAACTTAAATTTTAAGTTTTGACTTGGGAAACGCGCCTTACACTCTGATATAATTTGAAGTTTCGTTCAATTTGAAGAAACCAATGCACACAATCTCAAGATAGCATCACTTGACGTGTTTCACCTTACCTTTCAAGAACCGTGGTTTATCGCACGAGGTACAATTCTTCGCAGAATCAGCGCACGTTAAACATGACGCCAAACAAACACCGCACTCCATTTTCCCCTTGACTTCAAAGTATCCCTCGCCACACTTGTCTACACATTCTCGTGTCGTATCGGGCCCCGCACACCGTACCCCTGCGTCCTCAAAATGACCGCACGAGTGGCTACCCCAGGGGGGATGTTGACAGTGCTCCAGTCGCGTCTCATTCCCTGTGCAGCCAACCTGAAAATAACAAAGACAGTAAATCTTCCCTGTATACGACAGTGGTGGAACCCTTCCTCCCCCCCCCCCCCCCCCCCATCCCCTTACCTCACGAAAATATAAGGCCACTGTATGCGAATCTTTTCTGACGTCACTGATTGCATTTGTTACTTAAGTTTTGAAGGCAAAGTGCTAAACACGTTCCAACTTAGTAATATACGCAACTTTTAGTTCTTTGCATGTTATTGCTGCCGGCAGGCAGTACACTAATCGTGTAGAATCTAAAATTTGTCCTGTCTGTCTGTCGATTTTCCGAATAAACAATGAATTGTTCGAGAACCAATCAAGAGCGGAAGAAAATATACTCAGTGCATTCACTGCCTGCCCTATTTGAAGAATTACTAAAAGGGAACGCTGTAGACAGTCTACTTCAGCCTATAGCCAAACTACAAACCTCGTATCTTAAAGATACAACAGACCTTATCGATTTCCTAGAGAAGACGAAAGTCCAAGAAAACACCATCCTTGTATCAGTGGATGCGACTAGTCTGTATACAAACATACCGCAGGAGGAAGGCATTACCACCGTATGCAAAGCATACGAAAATTTCCATAGAAAAAGACCTCCTATCCCAACCTATTTCCTCAAAGAAATGCTAAGATTTATCCTACAGGAGAATTCGTTTCAGTTTAATGGAGAAAATTATCTCCAAACACATGGTACCGCTATGAAAACGAAAATGGCAGTGGTTTTTGCCAACATTTTCATGGCAGCGTCTGAGACCGAAATCTTAAGTCAAAACGAAACAAAACCACTATATCGATAACGTGTTCTCTTTGTGAAACACCAGCATATATAGAGGATATAAATGGGTTCATTGAACAGGCCAACAGATATCACCAAACCATTTACTTTACGGCTGAAATCTCAGAGAAAGAAACTATTTTCTTGGATACATGCGTCTACAAAGGTGATAGATTTAAAGAAACGTCTATCCTCGACGTACGCACCCATTACAAGCCGACAGAAACATTTCAGTATACGCATTTCCTTTCCTGCCACCCACCGGGGGTCAGTAAAGGTTTTATAAAAGTTGAGGCACTTAGGCTGCTTCGAGCTAGCTCTTCAAAAATAACGTTTTAATTTGAAGAGAATATAAGAAAATTCACATCACGCCTACATTTGAGAGGGTATCCAGATACTCTTGTACATAAACTCCTCTCAGAAATGAAATTCGAAGAGAGAAGTCAGCCCTTCAACAGAAAGAAAAAGGGTACAAGAAAATTCTACCTTTTGTCACACAATATCACCCAGGGAAGTCCAATTTAAAGAAAATCCTTATGGATATTATTATATGGCATTTAATACAGAACCAACCGTTGCTGAGGGAGATATATAAAGAGCCGGCAGGGATGTCGTTTGAGGCCGGAGGCCGGACGAAACGTCCGGTCGTTTGACATGTAAAGTCCGGTACTTTCACACGAAATAATTATTTTCTCAAGAGTAAATAAATCGCCCAAGTCCGTTTGTTCCACCAATGAATCCGGTACTTTAAAATGTTACCGAAAATCCTGAGAGCCTCCCATTATCTCCTATAAAAGGGGGAAATCGCTTAAAGACATACCCGTTACAGCGAAACTCTAAAGGCGAGAATATCGCATTGGCGAACAGCGAGAGTCGTGCAGGCCTGTCACTACTTTGTAACCATCGCTGCAGACGAGGAGGAAGCCCTGACGAGAGGCCTGCCACAACACGCTCAGGACGAGCCATTACCAGGAGATCCGAAATTGACTTTTCATTCTTTTAATTAATTTGTAAAAAGCAACTTTCTATGCCTTTGTTAATCAACTCAATGTACGTTGAAAAGTCGAATAATGAAATATTTCTTGTCTTTAATGTCGCCTCAGTGAGTAAAAGGGATTGAATTTACAAAATGCTAATTAGATGACGTCAAATCAAGACTACTATTATTTCTACTTCAATTTACAATATGCAGTTCACAGCTTAAGGATAATAAATTCAAGAAATACTAAATAAAAACTGTTCATCGTCAATTGATTTGTAAAAAAATATTACTTGGAGGTGTAAACAAGTAGTTGTATAATAAACGAGTCTTGATTTGACGTCATCTTATTAACATTTTGTAAATTCAAACCTCTATAATTCACTAACGCAACGTTAAAAACAAGAAATATTTAACTATTCAACTTTTCAACGTACACAATTGATTAAGCGAAAAAAAAATTTGGGGTTAGGTGCACGTTAACTCCCAAAAGTAGTTGTCTTGCTGTGTAGTAAAGTTAAAACTCCATTAGCGGTTGGAATTATTTTAACCCCCAGATTCAGAGTTAAATTTGGAGTTAAAAAGGGTTATTTTGAAACTAGCATTTTAACTCCACGTTTGGAGTTGAAATAACTCTTTGGAAAATTACAGTGCATCACAGTTGAGTAATTACTAATTTATTGTTTGTATTATCGACTTCTCAACACCAAGAAGACAGAAATCCAAACTTTTTTCAGTTAAACATCCCAGTCACAGATTCATTGTATCTAACCTTTGAAAGCCAGATAGGCTGCCGATCCAAGCCCCTCCCCAGCCTTCCAGACGTCACAGCTTCACGGGCATCTCCTAGCAACAGCTCTCGGCAGATAACTTTTGCGTCATTGATATCCCATGAGTCATCGCAAATTGTTCCCCACTTATTGTCATGGTAAACTTCCACGCGACCTTCAAAATGACTGTCGCCATTCACGAGCCTTATTTGGAGATAAGGTGGTCCTTTAGATCGCTGTTTGCCACATGACGCAACACACGAGGTTCCTAGTGTGAAGAAAACGTTATCATGTAAGAGCGGTTTTCAATTGCTTTGGTTTTGCATCGCAACGCTTTGCGATTGGCTAAAAAATCTCGCGCCACTTTCTCAACCAATCAGAAGTAAAACCAAAACCAATCGTGACTTGCTTGCACACGTTTTCCCGCGCTTTGCGCCGGCTACGTGTATTCGCTTCGCGTTCTGATTGGTTCAGTGGATTGTACGCGTCTCTGTTGTGATTAGCCAGTGTTATTAGCTCAGACATAATAACCATAACTGCAGGGAGGCGAGAATCCGTACGAATAGTAAAAAACGTGGCTGGAAGCGAGATTTCCCAGAAAGTGGGATACAGGACGTGACAATCTTACAAAAAGGGCAGGAAGTGAAATGAAGTGGGTGGTAATAGTTGTTCTCCAACCCCGACACGTCCAACGGCCCCCGCACAAAACAAAGGCCCGTACCTTGAATATGTAGTGGTGGATTACAGCTCGAGCATTTCTTTGCTCCGTCCCCGTCAAGGCATGTTTTACAGCTCGAGTCGCACTTCTCGCATTTCCATGTGACGCTGTTGCCATAGAAACCAGGACCGCATTTAGACACACAATGCATGTCCTTTAAGAATGTTCCTGACTTACACAAACCTGGGAACGACAAATACATGCATAGAAATGATCACAGAAAAAAAATTACATGTTCCAGGAGTAAAGGTGACGTTACAAGAGACGATTTAATGCAACAATTTGTTGCGGCAACATGTTGCATCAGTGTAAACCACATTGAAAAACTTGCAACATGTTGCCGCTACAAAAATCGTCCGAGCTGTTACACGGTGTCAACATTTAAGGTAACAATGCCTGCGTTAAGAATCGTCGCGTGTAACATCAAAGCAGTCGGTTTTCATACCTCTGTTGAGAAACAAGGAAACATTGCTGAGTGGCTACATGAAAATCGCATTTTTCTTATCGCGATATCCGCTCGTGTCTGCAACTCCAAACAAACGCGAAAGAAAAAACAGCACAAATGATTATGTTTGTGCGTCTAAAAAAAGGCACACTATAGCCTCAAGAACAAAAAAAAATAAGTATTTTGGGTCTGATGATTGAATTGGGATTTTTAACTGATTTATTTATGAATTGTAAACTTCACTTTAGAAGCGTTCGAGAAAACAAAGTAGGTTTTGGACGTTTCCCACGGTCTGCGGGTTAGATATGCGAGAAAGAGCCTAACCATTTGGAGGTATATTTTTGGGTCAAGGCGAGCGAAGCATAGAGAATTAATACTAGAAACACTTCCTGTTATATTGGGCTCCTCGAAGTTATAAGTTCAGAAAACTTCGTGATTTAAATTACCGCACACACTGTGCCATGCCAAATAAACGCAGGGAACTTTGATTGTTCCGATGCATGCAATACGAATATTGACGTCACGCAAAAATTTAAAGGAGACGATTTTTTTCAGTAACTTTGAGAGAATATATATTAATTCCAGAGTTTCTTTAGAAAAAAGTGCAATCCAGATAAAAATTAGGTTCTTAAAAGTTAGAGAGTTAACGATAAAAGACCTGTGATGGCATACGACAGTCGCGGCTTACAATTTGCAAACGCTTTATACTGTCTTGTACTATGATGCATGCCTGTCACGAGACACAATATTTATCATAACGTATCATTAACTAAAATACTTCTGTCAACTCCGCACAAAGGCCGATTTACACGATACAACTTTTTCGCATGCGACACGTTTATGCCATGCTTTTAGTCTACGACACTTTTCGACATGCTTACAACAAAAATTGCTTCAACTCAACTTATATCGTTTAAAGCATGTCGCCCATGTCGTAAGCGTGTCGTATGCATGCGCAATAAAGTTGTACCGTGTACATCGGCCGAAAGTGGACCAGTTGCATAAAACTTAACGCCAGACGTAACGGCTGTCTGCAGGCGTCCAGCCCAGTCAAAGTTACTATTTTAACGTCAGACGTTAGCATTTACGTCCGACGTTAAGTTTTATGCAACTGGCTCCTCAGAACGAACCTTTATCGCAGCTTCTATGAGACTATTTTAATAGTTAATAATCATGACAACACGATATTTCAGTAGGGCCAGTGTCTCATTAATAATAAATTCTCGAATTCGCCTTTTGGAAAACTCTGCCGAATAAACTATTGTCTGCCTTCGCTTTCTTGCGTCACTAGTAAACTACATTTTTCGAATCAGTTTGAAATGAAATGCCATTTCCAAACTTACAATTTGGTACTAAAATGGCAGGAAAGACATTGAATTTTCCAAAAATTATTTGTTCTTTCACGGACAAAATATTACTCTTAAAAGCAAATGAAAACATAAGCACGTGGTCATTATGCATGATGACAACAATAAAAAATATATAAACAGCTAGAACGGATACAGGCTTACCACGTTTGGATGGTTGTGTGTCACCCCAAACGAACTCGCTCAAAACCAGAAATACGAGGCAATGGATAAACGAAGACGTCCAAAAAATCGGCATTTTGTTTTCGTCGAGAAAATATTCGACAAGAAACTGTCACTCCAGCAGAATATCCTTGGTTAAAATTTCTGTAAACTGGAAATCGGTAGTCGCCCCGCGATCTGTTTTTCTTCGATCAAACCTCGCTCATAAAATGAAAAACTTCACGGCTGAGTTATAACTACGCGAAATGCTACAACTTCCCACTTCATCCGACTTGAAATCCCTTTCATGTGTCGTTTTACGTTGGTTGTAAACTTAAATAATTATATGCATAGAAGATGCATAAAATAGTCATGTGACTTTGAACAATAGAGACGAGCACGCTTCCACGGGTCGACTGTACTGTAGTACTACTGTGGCTGTGTTTTCACGAGGCGGTTTTTCTCGCTTAACATTCCTGTAGATATATTTTCTTTTGTTAAGACAATAGAAAATTAGAACACAAAAGAACGACAATACAATGCCCTTCTTTGTTGTTTAATTGCCGACAAGCTTAAGCGACCTGGTTTGCTCGCTCGTGAAAACACGGCCTGTATTATTTTAAAACACGTGGTTGCACAACGGCACAAGGAAATAAATTATCGTTGCACCTCAATTTTCCGCGAAAGTTTCCATTGTCCTACAAACAATATGTATTTTAAGCACCTTTTGTCGATAAGGCGATTTTTTTAGTTGTTTTTTTTTTATGGCCCTCTCAGAATTATCTCTATCGGTGCAAAATTCGCGAATGCGCAGTTATGTTTTGGCATTCAAATCAATCCCTTGCTTTGATAACCGACTGATTCATGACAATTTAATAAACATTCATCCTTTCCAGGCCGTGTCTGGAAAGCACACGCACGTGTTCTTTTACAAACCTGAAACGTGATAAAATTCAAACTGTCTTCGCTGCGCTGCGGATGCTTGGTTATCGGAAAGATCTTTTCGAAGTTAAAATTTTCCATATCCTTTTATAGCGCGTATATGACAGTTGTAAAAAAGAATACAGGTCAAAGGGTCATGGGCGTCCAATCCATGGTTCTAAATCTTATCTCAACTATCGAGCGGTGAAGGGAGTTCAATATTTGCTAAACAGTCGCGAGTATCGAAACCGGCTTTGCATTCCTATTTTGGCCTAACCTCCCGGGCGTAGACGTAGACAAATTAAAGTCAGCTGGCGATAGGTTGAAGAGATTGTAAAAATAAAAAATAAAAATCAGTACAAGTTTATATTTTAAACAATATCTCGTGACGTTTATAAATAGATCAAAACCACAGTAAAAAAATCTGATTGTACATATGTCATTTCATCAGGAAGAAACCCAATTGCATACAAGACATAACAGATAAAATCGATTGAAGACAGCTTTAACCACAGCTCAGACTATTAAACAAAGAAAACAACAATAAAATGCTAATACAATTGTGAAATTTATCAGGGAGCCGACCAAGAGACAATATACAACCACAGGTGAATGAAGATAATAGTATGTTTATTGTACGTGCGGATCGATTTGTCGTGTTCTGCTCTCAAGCTGTGCACTGAATGTTTAAGGCCGCTTGGTCAGTCATGCATCCACTGTATGTTGCATGTGACTTCAAGTTCAAAATTTGAATGACAAAAAAAATGCTCAGTTTACGAACTCGATCATCATTTAGAAGGCCTTGATTGTCAGTCAAAGTAGTAAGTAATAGAACTGTGGAATAGACAATCGATGAGCAAAATCGACATTTTTCACCGAAATTGGGAGAAATTTGCTGAAGGACTTGATGAACCCACTTCAGCTCAGGAATCACATGCTCTACAATCTATTTGCATAAACATGTACAATTCGAAAGAACATGTCTTTTTGAATAAATATGGAACAGCAATGGAATCCCAGATACAGTGGAATTGAAAATGTCTTTCAACATTCGAGAACTAAAGCTTAAGCTTAATTTAGCGCAAATAATATTAAACCGGCCGATCAACCGCGATTTGTAAGTTCTAAATGGTGCTAAACGGACAAATTAAATCACCGTAACCTCAACATATTTATACACCGATGACATTTACAATTTAACAAACTTCGCTAACAATAGATGGAAATCAGCATAAAACAGTAAAACAGGAGCACATTGTTGCATATTCAGTGTTCATTTCTTGAACACGTAAGACTATAAGTCTTAAACTTAAATGTTTACTCTTCCATCAAATATCGTGCAAATATTACACAGTTAAATCGCATAAATCTATGCTTCGGGCAATGAACTTAACTTACCTGTTAATGTATTTTCGCAAATTCCATCAACCACGAGTAAAACCACGACAAAAAAAATAACCTGAGATACAAAATCAGACGATCGAGCCATTATTGCTGTTCGTCTGCTCAGTCGCGGTGAAGTTCAAATTTCCTTAATGTTGAAAGTTATCTTGCGCACTCGTAACTTGGACGCTTTCGGACCACAAGCGAAGTAGGAAACAAAAAGATGCGTTAGAATCTAAAATACGTTTACTTGTGGGATATTGCTGGCTAAATCCCAACAGATTTCGCCGTTTTCATGACGAAACGAAGTTAAGTCGCGGCGTGCAGCATTCATGAAGTCATACTTCGGAAATCACCGCTGGTCAAAAGAACCACTCAAAATTATGGCGCGAAAAAGCGAAAAGAGTGGAAATTGCTAGATTCCATAGCTCAGAAGGAGGTCGGACACCCTATTGAGACTTATATAACGAAGTAACTGGTTAGCTTTAAGTTGAGGTTGGGGTTAGTAGTTTATATAGTTAAATTTAGTACTAAGCACCCGGGGGGGGGGGTACTCCCTATAATGGGCTATACGGGGATGCTCCGCTCAAAAGGGGTACGTTTTTGAGGCTAGAGGTATATGAAAGGGTCGTGATTTCACGAATTGAAGTATATGAAAGGGTAGGGATTTCACGAAGAATTGGAAAGGGAAGCGAAACCACGCCGTTGAAGCATAAAAAAGGTAGGGAAAACTGCCATTTAAGTATTTTAAAGATGGCCTTTCAAAATATATCAAACAGACGCACGTAAAGGCTCTCAAAGGGATACCATTTTCATTGAAAGGTATATGAAACGGGTACCATTTTCAATGAAAGGTATATGAAAGGGGTACCTTTTCTGTCAAAATCGGTATATGAAAGGGTAAGTACCCCCCCCCCCCCCCCCGGACTAAGCAGCCCGACTAGCTAGGTGGTACAGTGGTACGGTAGGCTATGTAAGGCCTAAGCCTATCTGAGGTCACAGGTTCACAGGTGGGGATTTTAGATTTTCTTTTTTACACTTAAAAATTTATTGAAAATAAAATTCTCAGTGTCGACATTACGTTATATAATTCTCAGTAAGTGTCCGACCTCCTTCTGAGCTATAGAAGGAAGACTCTACCGAAAAGAGTGGATCACACACCGACAAAAACAAACGCTTGATGAAATCAAAGTCACTCCAATTTTGATGAAATCAGTGCTGAACAAAATTATTCCCAGGCGTGGGACTTCGTTTCTTTATTTCAATGACCGTAGCCGGTGCGTCAGTCGCACCGCGTCAAAAGGCGCCGGAAAGCCCATGCCACCCAGTTTGTTGTTTTGTTCACATTTTCCAGTCGTGTCTATAAATCTCTTTTATGAACTAAGCTTGCCGAGAAATATTGGTCTCCAAATGTTATTTGGGTGGTCACGCAACGCTCCTCCATCCCGGTTGGGTGGTCACGCAACGCTCCTCTATCCCGGTTGGTTGGTTGGGAGGAATGTTGCGTGACGACTCAAAAGTTTTGCACCAGGCCTCACGGAAGACTGCACAGAGAGAAATATAGCGGTTTTTTTGCGAAAATTTCATCAATAACTTCACTTCTATAATTTTAATTTTTGTTTTCGAGTTTTATTTAGCATTGTACATGCATACATTGTACATACATACATACATACATACATACATACATAAACCTTATTTTTTCTCGAATTTAAGAGTAGCTTTTAGTAGCTAATTTCTCCGAGAGAAAAATAACAAATAACAAAATATACAATAAAAATATTCAATATCATTATAAAATACAATTCTGTGCAATATTTACAATTAACGGCTAAAATGAAATAAATCTGTTTACTGAGTATTTTAAAATACTGTATTAAAATTTAAAATTAATTTACAAAATGTTCCAAATTTACATTAAGTTAAGGCACTTAACTATAATTTCTTATACAAACTTTCGGGCTCTGCAACACCAGGGCCCGGTTGTTCGAAAGCCAGTTAACGCTAACCCAGGATTAAAAATTAACCGAGGATTTAATTTCTCTTGTTAGAAGTGTCTCCAAAAGCTAATTATAAGTTACATGTGAAGACAAGTCAGAGACGACACTAAAGGGCAAAAATACTTTGGAAAATTCTCCATTAATTAATTATTTAACTGGAATCAAAATTGATGCTAACCCTGGGTTAGCTTAACCGCCCTTTGATCAGCCCGTCCTGCATGAAGCTGACCATGCACGTGATAAGATTTTGATAAAACTTAACGGTAAAAATATCTCGCCCATCGAGGAACACAAACAAATGTATTATCAGATTTTATTTCCCTCAAAACAAGTTTACTGCCATTTAGTTGCCTATCTGAACGACCGATTTACTTTCACAAAAGGGAGAACGATTGAGGAGAAAGGAATCGTTTCCTTTCCGAGTGTTCAAGAGGCGCGCGACGGAATGGGAGCGAAAAGGAGCGAAAAAATGGAGCCCCCTTCTCCGACCCTTCCTCCCGTCTCCAGCCCCGTCTCCATTTTTTTTTTTGCTCCTTTTCGCGCCCCGTGCCTTCACGCGCCTCGCGCAATAAAGACCCCTTAAAGGAAAACATTCATTGGGATTTATTCCGCAGTTTTAATTATCGTGCCCTTAGCTCTTTAAAACATGACTTTTGCAGAATTGACCAATCAAATAAAGTAAAAGTTAGTACCTCTAATCCTAAAATACACTTAAAGGCAAAAATTATATCTCCCTTGAGTAGAAGACATTAGCACTGTCAATGTGTTTTGACCAGCATCGATTTTTGTATCGTTTCCACACGAAAATAAAGAAAGTTAAATATGTCAATTACTGTTTTTTCAGGTGACCCAAGTCCAAGCCGTAATATTTATCCTCTTGCCAAATGAACAAGCTAAATTTTGACTTCGTATGTTAAGTAGTCAATGCAATATTTGAATTATTTCAATATTAAAGCACTTTTAAATAAACATTTCTTCCAAGCACCGTAACAACCCCAAGACAACTCTGTCACCTTTCTTTTCATATGTTTATCAGTTATTTGTTTTGTTGAGAAGTTTGTACTCCATGGCTTTACGTGGAAAAAGCAAATATTTTAAATCACAGTCAACTCACCTAGTTACTATGGCTTATTGACGGTATTTTTGAAGTCACAAGTCTAAATGAGTCATTCATTCGATTTTGGCATTGATAGTTCGATCTTTCTTCGACGAGTATTCGACTGAAGAAAAGGTGTAAACTTTCTGAAAGGTTCAAAAAAAGAATTATTATCTTGGATATCCGTGAACGGGACGATTTTAAAAACCGCCAAGGCCTCGGCATTGCGACAAAAGATTACCGAAATTATGAATTTAAAGTAAGTTAAAGATTTAAACCTGACTCCTGAAGTACCCGCGACAGATTTCACGCAATCAACAAGATTTAAAGAAAGAACAGGAAAACGGATACTTTTCGATCGTTGGATCGCAGTTTTATGAGAAATGGCAAGCTGCAACGATTCACCCAGTTCACAAAGAAGCTTTACAATGGAGGCATTCACTGATGATGAAAATGACAAACAACAACTAAAAGATAAACATTGTGTCTCATACTTGGAGGAAACCAAAGCTCCCAGCGACGCATTTTTGCCGCAAAAATTTCGCGAGAAGTGGAGCCGAGCGGCATTTGCAGTTTGCATCGCTTCGTTTTTCATCACCATCGCTTTTAGCATGGTTTCCTTCGTGGCATCGAAATCCACTGAGAGTTCATCGATTTTTGCCAGCGCATTTGACGGAGCACTTGGAGCTTTTAACTCGTTAGTCGTGGCCTGGAGGTTTAGGGATGTTCTCAACGGAGAAGTAACGCCCACGCGCGAGAAAATAGCCACGCTTGGGATTGCGGTGACTTTTCTTGGAAGTGGAAGCGCCACAGTAGCGATTGCAATACTTCACCTTTTGGCGCATGACCACCCAGAAAAGCCTGATGAACTAATCATAATTCTAGGTGCAAGTCTCGTGTGCTACTTTAACCTTGCACTGGTACAAGACTGCATCGCCAAGAAACTTGACAGTTCATCAATGCGCGCATCTGCTGTAGATTCATGGCTTGCCGCTGCCATGTCAGTTGGGGTGTTGGTTTCTACGTTCATTTATAGGCAAGTCGGTACGAGTGTCTGGTTTTTGGATCATTCTGTAGCCATTTTGATTGGATTTTTTTCTCTTATATACGGCATTCACCTTATAATTGACATAGCGTTTGGCGGGAAGCTTGCGAAACTTTGTTAATCACTGATAAACTCGGCGCAAAAAGATAATTTTAGTTAGATCAGAAAACTTGTAGATAATACAATCCGTTTTGTGACAGCGCTAGAAATACATATATACCTCTGATTGAATAAACCGCTGTCGGATTAAAGGTATGGCGATGAAGAGCACATTATTATAACACAGTATGCTCAAAATCTGAAGTTCCATCTCAGTCAAAAACACACTCGATTGTTATGTTTCTAATATTTCAACGTGTAACCATTTAACGTTTTATCCTTGTTATAGTTATGATTAATTGGTAACGGGACTTCGTGTCGTCCAATTCTGTCTGTAATCATACTCGTGATTAAACAAATCGGACTCCCGCTTCGCGGTCGCCCGATTTTGTCAATCACTCGTATGATTACAGACCGAATGGACTCCACTCAGTCCTACTACCATTATATATTATTCAAGTGTTGTAGATTCGGCATGGCATGTTGTATTTCGTCAAGTGTATAAGCGCAAAAACTAAACGAACTATTCAGCGGAAAAGAATTGCTTTTCTTTCAAGAGTGGAGGGGGGGGGGGGGGTTGAATATAACAAGTATGTCCAGGAGCCTATTGTCATGTGGTCCCGCGTTAGCTAGGGGCGTTCGCGTGAGCTAGCGGAATTTCTCGGGGTAAATCGCGTAGGCTCTCTCGCACGAGCGCCCCAAGAAGCCATGATGAGAGTTAGCTGTACTCACGCATGGCCAAGGCATTTTGTCAAGAATCAACGAGCTCTCTAGTGCTTCCCTATGACCATGTATATAATTTGATACTGTTGAGGCGTTGAACTAACGCTCACGAATTTATTTTTTTTTGCGGTTTGTTCCTTCGCTCGCCACCGTGAATGGAACAGGGTGGCAAATTATAATTTACCCAACAATGCAACATCGCAGAAAGAGATGTAACCTTCGATGAACAAGCTTTCATCATCACTTTCTGAACGGATGAAATCAAAAGTCTCACACAGCGTAAACAGAACAAACATTACTGCAAATGTTCACCTGCAAATAATTTTATTAACCAGGGACAATACATTTGATTTGTACTTGTCTTGAAACTGTGTTTGATATCTAAGTCAATATAATAACATGATCTATTGAACAAATTATTTTTTATTTGATTTCGTTTTCTTTCGCCATCTTTTAATTGGAAACTAAGAGAAACAAGAATTTAAACTCACTAAGTGTTTCCCCGTTGCCTTCAAATAAAAGTCATGAGCCGAGATTTGACCAATTCAACGTACCTTATTTCATGATCAGAAAGCGGTATTTATAGTATATAATGCTAATTCCGGCCGGACCACCAACCTAGATTGCGCGGAGTCTTCGTTTCTTTATTATTTTTTGACGCGAGAAGTCCAAATGCGCTGTCTAAATGCAGCATCAATATGGTGGCGTCCAAAAAAAATACTACTACAACGGCCAGAATCCGTCAATTTTTTTTCATGTTCATTATGCTCCACCGGGATTACAAAATTGAAAAAAGAAGGGAAAATCCAAATGAATTCTGGGAAGTTGGAGTAAAATGACGCCTCAACCTCGTTCCTAGGTCCTCTCTCTTCCTTCCTCAAAGACCCTGGGCGCTTCCATTTGAATGGAAGAACCGGGTAGAATTTGCTGTTAAAAGGAACAGGAAAAAATTGTCCCCAATCAAAACGGAACGGGAAAAGCGTGATCCTTTTGCATGGAGTTGCTTTTTCTTTTTTGAGAAGACTGGGTACTAACAATTTACAATAACAAACATGGCCTTTCATTCATCAAGGAGCATGGCACTAGTGGTACGCAGCAGATGGTTCAGGATTTTCTGATCATTTCGGCAAAAACGAGAAAGAGGACTACTTCTGAAGGTATCCCTTGTTTTCGAAAAATTTCCAGTGGAAAAGCGATCTGTTCCATTTGATTTACCACCGGAACAACCGGATTTTCCATACAAAAGGAAAGCGCTCCCTGGAAACGAGGTTGACGTTCTTGTACTTCTGAATAAATTCATAAGGCAAAATTTTGGCAGGAGTGTCACTTTCAAAAGCTTTTATCTTGGGCCTTTAGAAGCCGATTTCGCTAAAACTGGACAGATATATTGGGGAATAATGGGAAGTTGCCAGTACTATTCAACGAATCGCGCTTTACGGTAATGCTGTAATGTGCGCAAGTTGAAATTTGTAAAACGTGATTTTGGTCCAAGTTTGCTCCTCAAGAACATGAAGCAAGGTGATTTCACTGGTCACTAATCCGTCAAAACCTCTATTGTGTCATTTATGAAGCCGATTTTTTAATTTCAATTTTAATTAAAAGTTATCAGCTTTTGAATGAGTAAAATTGTCCATGTTAGAATTTGAAACCTCATATCTTCCCTTCAAAAGCCTATTTAAAAATTTTGTGTCAGATATGACAATCTACAATACACCTTGTTTACTTTCTTGCCGTGTTATCTTGTGAAATTCTATATCCACGCCGAATTCTTGGACGCAAAATTGCTTGTTTTTACGCTTCCGAAGGCTTCCCGAAGAAACATTGGCCGTTTTCACACTGGAGACGGACAAATCGTCTGGACGGACAAGTCGTCTTAGTGTGAAAACGGGACGAACAAAATTTTGGACGTAAAAGTCGTCTGATTTTGTCCGTCGAATTGGCCGTCTAGTAAGACGATTTTTCGAGGACGATTTGTTCGTCTAGACGGATAAGTCGTCGAAAGTCCGACTTAAATTCACACCAGACGAACAAATGGTTGTATCTCGGTCCCAGTACTCGCTAAGGGGAATGGGACTAGTAAAGGGAGTGATGGTTCATGGGAAAATCAAAAACCAAACCAGGCCCCTTGCTTTCAAAATCGTCTATTTGTTCGTTCAGATATGAATTTACTATGATCAACACAAGGTTAGTTGTCCGTCTAGAATTCATATTACACGAACAAATGGTCGGACGACTTGTCCGTCCAGACGATTTGTTCGTCTTCTGGTGTGAAATGGGCCATTAACGCAAAAATATATTTAAGGTAATTTTGCTCATTTTAATCCACGGGCTATTGTCAACACTTCATACAGAAAGAACAATGCGTTGCATAACAGGGTGCGTTCGACTCGATTGGGAATCCTTTTTCGGGTTTTAAAATCTGGATTTCGGATCAATAGTTCTCTGGTTGGCACGTTAATAACAATTAGCAATGTAACGAGAAATATCGCTACAAAACACAAAATCCTAAAACGGATTTCGACACACAGAAATCCTTTTCCGTGAAGGATTTCCATGAACAATGGGAAATCCAAATCCGGATTTCAAAATCCGAAAACGAATGCACCCACAGTGTATTTTACCAGACAGCGCTTTGCACGCGGAAACATTACGGAGCCTGTTCGTGAATATTTCGCGCATTTTCGGTATCAGCCGTCGCACTTCGTGCATACTCTTCTCATAAATGCATACTGATGAGCGGAACCTGTCCCGCGCGACCTTAATTAATGCAATAATATAGTAATAATGGTAACAAAAATGGTCCATTATTTTAGGTTTCACGTGACTCTACCCCGTTTAACGATATCAGTTACAACCACTTTATTTTACTTTAACGACTCCGAAATTTAAATCTGAAAGGGATAGACTTAATAATCCCTCTTAAATGTGACCACTACTTTACCATTTATCTTGCATTCTATGACTTCTAAGACCAACATTACACCGTAAACTAACGAAACACCGCCTAGTAATGTTGCAACCGCATGGTCAAGATACCAGAGGTTTTTGTGGGTGCTATAAACCCATGCCGAAGCCACAAGTCCAGCGGCCATTGCTGCGGCGAGCCCGGAATCAACCGAGAGAGCTTTCATAGATTGGCTACGCAAAACTGCCGCAATATAACACTGAAAATATGACAGAATGCTGTAAATCACGAAGGCAATGGAAAGAACAATCTCCATTTCACCAGTTTTCGTAGGGTGGTCTTTGATTTTGAGGTGATACAGCGCAATGGCTATAGTAGCAATTCCTCCCAAAACAAATGTAGCTGCTATAACAGAAGTTGCTTTTTTCTCCCTCCATGGTCCAATCTCGCCGTTAAGTTCGTCTCTAAATCTCCAGCAAACCGCAACCACGTTTATAGCTGCAAAGAACGCGTCAAACCCAGCTGCAAAAACAGCGGAGCTTTCAGTTGCTTGGGAAGTTATAAATGCAGCCAAACTCAACGTAATGGCTGCTATGAATGAAACTATTGCGAGCACTGTCGCTGCTCTGGTCCAGCGCTCGCGAAATTTATGCGGCAAAGGTTTCGTGGAGCTCTCACGCTCTTCGACTAAATACGAACTTGCACAACCACGCTTTTTCTCTGAATCTTCATCTTCGCTTTCTGAAGACACAATTATCTCTTCTTTCTCGAAGGCTTTTTTTTCATCCATGAATCCAACTGGAAACAACGTATGTATAAATTCACTCACAACTCAGTTTTTCCCGGTTCCTGTCATTCTTGATCTTCAGTTGTGAGCATTTCAACATTTCAGCTGTCTTTATCATTACTTCTTTTGAAAGACACGCATGCAACTGAACAGCGTTCTTGTTTGAATACGAGGAAGTTTTAGCCGCTGCTTGCTTCTTGTCTAGATCAGAAAAAAGCCAAAACAATATCTTGTAAAATATTTTCGTGTGAATATAAAATATCACAATGTGATGTCAGTGGAATTCGCCAAATCGGCCGTGACGGTGAATTATCATAAATTTTACTACGGCGGAAAAAAAGTGCGCCCTCGATAAAGAGTTCGCTTTCTTAATTAAGTTACTGCCGGTTTAGTGTGTATTAATAAAAGACTAAACTAAACTCTGAGTATGAACTAACAAACACTAAAACATTCAGTCTACTCTTAATATCGTCCTCTGCTTTTAGCAACTTACTTTGAATATAAATGACCTCACTGACAATATGAACAATAACAATCGTGCAATAAACAATAGTCAAGAACAAGTAAAGCAATGCGGAACTTTTTTAGAATACTGATGAAACAATCAGCATATTTTACTTGCTGATCGCGCTGGGCAAAGGTGGTCAACAACGCAGTCATTTATCGTACTGAATCGTTTGATCAAAACTAGCAGATGATATTAAACTGCGGATTTCCCCCGCCATATTATTCATGCGATACGACCACATATTGTTTTGGAGTCAAGGTTTAATGCTTTTAATTTATAAAGAAACCTAAACGTTGTATGACGAAATTCGAAAAACCGACTTGTTCATTTGACGAACATAGCGAGTTATCTGCATACAAAAAACGTCTACTTGTACCAGGCCTTTTTCTTCCTGCGTTTAATTTAAACAATGTCAAAGTAATCACTGTCAACTAGTTAATCACATCGCGCTCAAAATCCTTGCAAGGGACTAAGAGCGGGAAACATACAACGGTTGTCGGGCACGATGTGTTTTGTTTGCAAGGGTACTAAGAGCGGGAAACATACAACGGTTGTCGGGCACGATGGGTTTTGTTTGCAAGGGTACTAAGAGCGGGAAACATACAACGGTTGTCGAGCACGATGGGTTTTGTTTGCAAGGGTACTAAGAGCGGGAAACATACAACGGTTGTCGGGCACGATGGGTTTTGTTTGCAAGGGTACTAAGAGCGGGAAACATACAACGGTTGTCGGGCACGATGGGTTTTGTTTTGGCCCTGTAGTTGATCTGCATGCGTGAATCGTTGAGAAACAGTGGTTTTGTATTTATTTATTTATTTATTTATTTATTTATATATCATAATTCGCAAAGCTTAAGTACATCACTGCGAATATGTAAAAATAAAAAGCAAAACAAGATAAATGAAAATGAAATGATGTTTTGACGCCGGCCGGATAAGCACGCATTTTAATAGATCAGGTTTTCAAACATAAAGACAACAAAGCATAATTATCAAAAATGATTATTGTTTGAAATTGCGCGCGATAAATTAGCTGACTATTTTCCTGCCCTTTAGTTATCAGTGAAACTGAGTTTAATAAATGCTGTAAATAGACAATCAATGCAACGGAATAGTGAGATAAAGAACTCAAATCAGCACCTTGCAAACCGGTACCAAGAACAACAAAAAAACGCGCTGGTACCAGGCGCGGGAAAACAATGTAAAATCATATCAAGCATAAATATTTTTTTGCGTTAAGTTTTATTCATTACAGATATTTACATTCAAATTGTTATCGAATTGACGTTTTACGCCATAGCTTTACTGACTATAATACAATAGTTTTTTTTTCTGTATTTACCGTATCTTACATTCAAAACAATTAATGATTTTTTATGTTGGAAATATATCTCACACGTAACTGGAAGTATATACGGTATATGGGATTCAACACGCGTATTTTTATAAAAAACAATCTCTACTTCATGTAGAGAGCTACATCAAAAAGGAAAACTAAAATAAACTAAAATAAAAACGACGGTATAAAAATACAGTGGAACGTGTTCTTTATACAGACACCTCTATAATACGGTCCTCTCTATAACGGACAGTTCCCAATACATAATACAGCTGAATACAGACACCTCTCTCACACGGACACTTGTGTCTGTCGTGTCTGTCAGTTTGGTTTCCTATTGAAGAGGGAGTTCGACCGCATGTTCAATAATACACAATGACCAAAAGGAGTTCTAAAACATGATGTTATCTCATGATATTATGTCAACTATTTACAAAGCAGTGGTTGAAAACCATTTCGCAGGAAACCCGGCCGGGCATACGGTTGGTCTCGCGTAAGCGGGTCGCGAAATCCTTAGGCCCAGTTCAAACGTCGAACTTCACATGTGCCGAACCTAATGCAAATTAGCAAGAAAAATTGATTTTCCTCATTTGCATTAGGTTCGGCACATGTGAAGTTCGACGTTTGAACTGGGCCTTAGATGGATTTACTCCGTTAAAAATTAAACGGAATTTACTGGGAACACGTGGAAACAAGTCAAAATTGGCGCACGGCCTCGAACTGGTAGAAATCCTATGTTTTTCTGTGAAATTTTAGTTTGGGGTCAACCAAATAAGTCTTTTCATTTACTTCCAAAAGAAAGTCCGCCATTTTGTAGCAAATGGTAAATAAGCAATATTACATTTAAGAGTTGCCACTTATTGTTCCCGGCTCCTAGATTGTGCGGAGAAAGGCAACCTGCAATCCGCGCTCCTTTTCCAGTGATCTCGTTCACTATTTATCATGATACCATATGAGTCGCTCGAAAAACTAGTTTCGCTTTTGCAGAACAGGGAATGATTCAATCACCAAGTGAAAAGAACATAGATCCTGATTGCAAGTTATTAAAAAGACGAAATAAGTATGAAGAAACGCGCCAATTCTTCCTCCTTTTACCGTTAGATTTTTGCACGCATTTCGCGCCACTTTTCTTTATTCTTCACAATTTAAGACCTTTTTTCTTTGTTTTACCACCCGTTTCTCGACGTTTCAGTTTAACTGTGGTAAAGCTTCAGAGCCACGATGACCAAGATAAATGCGATATTAAAATAAAGATTGAGCTGGAGTGAGAATATCGCCATGGACAATGCCGTGTTAACAATCATGGCGCAGGCAATGATGAGCAGTCGAATAAGATTACTGGAATGTTTCATCACAGCTGACAAGATTAGTCCATTCATGGCCTGCAAGTCAAAAAAGATAGCAGTTGAGTACCTTAGGTGAAAGGATTTCTTACATTGCGTTCACAATTAGATGTAAATTGATACAAGTCTTGTTTAGACATACCTGACAGAAAATTATGACCACGGTCCACTTTGAGTAACCACTGAAAAACCCTGTGAACAAAACGTTAAATTGAACGTTAAACGGTTCAATGTTTTCCCGCGCTTGGCAATGTTTGCTGTTTTAGTTTGGCACCAGTCGAACGTTTTCCCGAGCTCTAACCAGCGATCATCAGGCTGTTTTCGTTTCGCTTAGTAAACCATTCCCGCGGAAAATGCGAAATGAAAAAAAAAAAGAAGGAAAAAATAGCACTGCTAAAATTGGGCCTGGTCGTAGGTTACTTGCGCTCATGTTAAGCTGCAGCTGCTCCACAAGGCAATTTTTTTCCTCCAATTGGCAACGCAACGCTGACGAGATAAGTTGTGGATTACATGTTACACGCTTGCAACTTGCCTCGCAACGTTGCGAGAAGTAGAGAAGTGTTTAAATTTCTCTGCAACTCCAATCTAATCCAAGCGAAGAGTGCGAATGCGAAGAGAGGGTGTCATACGCGCAATTTCATTCACCTCCTGTAACAGCTTTCGTCAGCATTGCGTCGACGGAAAAAATTTCCTCGTGAATTACGGCTTCTTACTTACCAGCAGATGTATCGTGGTCAGGTGACAGTGAACGGTGTGATGTGGAGTAAGCCCATAGGTTGAAAATCATGCCATAACAGTACATCAAGGTGTTTTGCAAGTGGAGAGAGAGCTTAAAGAAAGACCAAAAAACAGCTGTATTAAATTCATATATTCAATTTTATAAATTAAAATCAACAATTACAAAGTTCGGTGTCTCCAATTTGTGCAAGTCAGTGCTCTAGAAGATTTCGTCACGTTAATAAATTTCTTGCATTATTACCTACTTACATACCTTGTATTGCCTCTTTAGAATGTACTCTAAATGAAAAAATAAACAAACAAATTTGTAATGTTCACTGTGGAGACGTGTCTGCTTATTGGAGCTTCAAAGTGTACTCAGTTTATGTGTCCAGGGTTGGACCATGCTTAACTGTCTGTTTAAGAGAGGTACCATAGAATTCCGAAAGATTGATCGGAGAGTCTCGTGTGGAACAAAAGACCTCACTCTCTTCAACGCTCCAATGCCAGACGCGATTTTCTTACATAAATTCTCAATATGGACATTCCAAGTTAGAGTCTGATCAATATGAACACCTAGAGATTTCGTGGAAGTAACTTGAGTTAAAGGTGCACCGTTAATCATAAGTGACGGAGAGTTGTGAAACGTGCTTAGCCTTTGCCTCGATCCGATCAGCATAAACTCAGTTTTAGATGCGTTAAGGGTAAGCTTGTTAGCAATTAGCCATTTTTCAACTCTAGCAAGATCCTCATTTAAAACAGTGTTAATATTTTGGATAGTGTTACTAGCAAAGGTTATATGTGTGTCATCAGCATACATTCGAGGTTCAGAATTTAATAGACAGTTAGGTAAGTCGTTAATATATATTATAAAAAGGAGTGGTCCCAGAATTGTACCTTGAGGTATGCCGCAAGTAAGAAAATGGTCCCTAGAGAGAGAACCATTTATAAAACATCGTTGTTTGCGGCAGACCAAGGACGATCTAAACCAGTCGTGTGAAGTGCCACAGACACCGTATTTCATAAGTTTAGACAAAAGAATATCGTGATCGACGGTGTCAAAGGCTTTCTTTAAATCCAAGAAAACGACTGCGTTTACATTACCCTGGTCAATGTTGTAAGCCCAACTATCAGTAGCTTCAAGTAATGCAGTGACAGTAGAATGAAAAGATCGAAATCCCGATTGGTGGCTAGAAATGAGTTTGTGTTCAGTAAGGTGATTATAGAGTTGATCATAAATGATTCTCTCGAAGACCTTAGCTACAACTGGAATTACTGAAATTGGACGGTAATTATTTAGATCTGAACGATTACCCTGTTTGAACAAGGGGACGACTTTCGAAAGTTTCCATTCATCGGGGAAAATTCCAGAAACAATAGATTGGTTAAAGATGGTACAGAGCGATTCAGCTATTAAATCAGCACATTCGCGCAAGAGTGTCGCAGATATTTTGTCCAAACCAGTAGATTTTGATTTACATAATCTCGATAAAAGCGGAAGGACCTTGGAGACGCTTGTCGTTTTTAGTTCGAATGTGCAGTGACCAGTGTCAGCTAAATAATCCAAATGTGAAGAATTATCTTCATTGGCATGAATATTATTTGCTAACTTAGGCCCAATAGAAGAAAAATGATCATTAAAGGCGTTAGACAGCTCATGAGAATCATAAATAGAATTTCCACAGGGGAGCTTAATTTCATTTATGACAGAATTGTGCGATTTCCTAGACATAAGCTCATTGACAATTCGCCAGGTGTTACGTGGATCACCTTGGTACTCACTGAGGGCATGCTTATAGTAGCATTCTTTCGCACGTTTAATTTCATTGTTTACCGTATTGCGAAGTGTTTTGAATTTCCGCCAGTCGTTCGCATCACCAGAACGACTGGCTTTTAACTTAAGAATATCTCTTGCATGCAAACGCTTTTTAAGTTGCGAAGTAATCCAAGGTGATTTGCACGGGCGAACACGTTTATTACGCAAGGGGGCATGCCTGTCAACACAAAAAAGGAACAGTGCTTTCCAGGCTTCCCACATATCGTTTGGGTTATCATAATTTCCTATGATCTGCCAATTTTGATGTGCAATATCGTTACGAAAATTAGATGAACTAAAGTTCTTAAACTTTCTATAGGTAACTGTAGTATGGCCCCTCGAAAGTGAATCAATAGAAAGCTTTCGATAAGCATAAATAAGGCTGTGGTCGCTTATGCCTATATGAGACACTCCAGAACATACAATCCTATCAGGACGATTAGTAAAAATGAGATCAATTAAAGTTGAAGATGATTCAGTACAACGAGTGGGATCGGTAATGAGTTGCCGCAGGCTGTAAACATCAGCGATGCCGGAAAGTAGATTTGCGTTATGGTCTTATTATTACAATGTGTGTTTGTGCATTGCTGGGTTTATGATACAGTTACAACATCAAGTCTTTTGTTTCAAGATGACATTAATGAATCTCTCATTTTCTTTGACTTTCAAATCCTTCCAGTCAAAATCAATTCATTGGTTCACTGGCCTTCTATCCCAAAACCATTGCGTAGCTTTTCGAGCAGACGAAAATATGGTACACTATCGAGGGCCTTTCTAAAATCAATAAAAGCAGCAGCGACAGTTAGGCCGGAATCTACGTTCTTCCTTCATTGTTCTGTGAGATGGATCAAAAGTAGCTCGGTAGAATGGGCCTTTCTGTAAGCCCACTGATTTGGTGTTATAAGGTCTGGTCATTTGAAGTTACATGGTCAACAATAACACAGATTTCAGATTCCAGTAACATGCTAGTGACTGAGAGAATGGAAATCGGTCTATAATTTCCATGGTTTGATTCATTGTCCTTTTTGAAAATTTGTTAATTTATTGGTTAGAAGGTCCCTCCAACATATATTCTGAGAATTTTAACCAGTGAGAATTACCTGTTGAAATCCCAGCTAATCCTGACATGGTGCAGTAAAATACCATGAGCAGGAGGCCTGTGGCGGTAACATATATCTGCCGTCCAACATTGGTGGAGTTATTACGTACTTGTATGATGTCCTGGCTTGTCTGCAGTCCACCATAACTAGGGGAAACATTGTTCATGATAAACTACCAAGCTAGAACCTGAGTAAATGGAAAGAATGTGTGGAGCCTCTTTTGGCATGGAAAAGAGGAGGAGTAGGCATTTACTGAGCAAAAGGTTAAAGGTAAATTACCTGGCTTGATGAAATACTGGTAATAACATGTGACATGGAGGGAGGGGTGGTGATGGGATAATAGGAGAACAGGAGACAGGGAGTACTGGCCGGGGTAGGGATGTATCAGGGGAAATGTCATTTTCTGGATGGTGTCTCAAAGCCAAGAGAACGAGGTAAATTAATGGCTGCAGGGTTGTCAAAAGTAGCTGGCTGTTGGCAAAAATCACCTGGATACCTTGCTTCCCAGTTCTTTAGAGGAGATGGCAGTTTACTTTCCAAAGTGAATAAGTCAGATGTCTATTTCAAACTTTTCTGACAACCTTGGGCTGGAGTTAATCTGTGCAAGTCCTAATTGCTTCAAAAGATCCCATGTGTGAACTGCCTGTGGCTCATGTGTGATCCTCTGGACATATTCATGATGTGTGACTCTATCTTCCTTAAGGCCCGTTTACACAGGCAATTTTTTGTGCAATTTTTGTCGCACTTGTCAATGCAATTTTTGTTGCATGCAAGTTGCATCTTCAAATCGCGTGTTAACAGGCTGCGATTACAGTGTGATTTTGGGTGCGATTTGTTGCGCGATGTCACAGAGGTTTTGAACATGTTTGAAACCTGATGCAACTTGGCGGTGATTTTTCGAAAATTGCAGCAAATCAAAGCAAATGTCGCACCCAAATAGCACAGGAAATCTGCAGTAGTTTACATTTTGGACAAAGTTGCATTGGAGAGCGTGACAAAAATTGCATCAAAAATTGCATGTGTAAATGGACAAATACATGACCAGCTCACGTACACTGAGCTCACCTGTTAAAACATCCAGCCAATGTTATTAAGCCAAGTGCCGTCCACTGCTTCTCTGAAATATTTCTGAAATGCAGAAAACAACAAAACTGTTTTTTTTTTAATACAAAAATAATGCTTAATGCTCTTTTCCTGCAGTCTTGTTGTGTATAACTGAAATTAAGCTTTTCTGAAAACAATTTCATCTAAAGGTGCTGTTACATGAAACAATTTTCCGAGCAACTTTTCTCGGCAAAAAAATTGTTGCAAGTTGCACACATTTACAGGTATCAGTTCCCCTGGTGCAACTGAATTTTAAAGTTGAATAGTTTTCTACTTTCTGCAACAAATTCCTTTAAGTTGCACAACAAAAATACATGTAACATGGCTCTAATGCAACTTGTTTCGCCACACTTGGTAATTGCAATAATGATAACATCGTATGTGCAACTTGCAACAATTTTTTTGCAAGACAAATTGCAAGTATAATTGTTACATACAACAGCAGCTTAAAGAGCTATTAATTTATTGCTGGTACTAACTGTACTTACATTTGCCATCAGTGTGCCAGTACCGTATTTCCTCAAATAATAACCACATCCCTCAATTAATTGCCCCCCTTGAATAGTCACCCCCCCTTTGATGGAAATCCCTTGATTAATCACCCCCATGGCCTCCCCTTTCTTTCACTTCTTCATTATATAATGTTGCCATTAAAGAAAAGTCACAAAAGGACAGGTTTCATAAAGTTTTTCTATAGTGACTTTCATGTATTTCACTCTCTCCTTTATTTCTTGGAGCTCTCTAATTAACAAATTAGCATGTAAGCACTTCCAGCAAGCAATATTTGAAATAATCACCCCCCTTGATTAATTACCTTCCCTCGAATAATCGCCCCCTTTTGGAGTGAAAAATAAAATAATTGCCCCCCCCCCCCAATCCTCAGCTATCATTTGAGGAAATACCATATACAGTCAAATTAAATATAATTTACCTTCTGATTATGAGCCAATACAAAATTGCTGTGATGCCTGTTTTGAAATTACAGAGGACCTTAACAAAAAAAATACATATGTTAATAGCCCAGTAAAATCTCAATTTTAAAAATCTGAGCAGTGACTCTACAGATACAGATTATCTACATACAGGGACAACCCCAGGGAGGGTACATGGGTATAATCAGATGGGGAGATGCAAAGGCCTTTGTTGGGTTTGAAATTTGCGATCTGTGGACTTTTTTAGGGTTAGAAATTGTGTGCTGTTGGGGTGAATAATTTTGGCGAGGACTATTTTGAGGGAACAGCAAAAAGTGTAGTCTTTTTATGCAGAGAGGAAAGGGGTTTTGGGGGAGTTATGTTCTGGGCCGTTGCTTGGTTTCAGCCTAATAAGTACCCTCCCCATTGGGGGACAACTATACACGCTGGGCATAACTGTTCAAAGAATTTAAATTATTTTAATAATTATTGGAAATTGCATTCATTATTCATTTCTATTTACAAGATAACTTGGCTGAATGTTTGAAATCTGAAAAAAAAAACTACAAGTACCTGGAAGCTAGCTGGGTCCAGATAAACTTGCACGTGTACAGCTGTATTGTTACTGATGCAGTAGAGAAAAGCAGGGATGGAGAAGAATGCAACTGTTTTTATTGGCGGAAAATGTACAGCACTACGCCACATCTCTGGGATAAGGAATGCCACTGAAAAAAGAAACTTAGAAAATAATAATCAACAGTTAACACTGGAGTATATCATACCTGCCATAAAAATGTAATGTCTGCCCACTGTCGGAGGTGGGAGGTGTGGCAGAGCAGCCTCCCATATAGAAGGCTGACCCTTCAACCATTTAGGGGTTAACAGCTTTCATTGAATGTTTGTATTGTATGTAGATTTATTTAAATCTAGGCGTATGGACAATGTGTGATTACTGTTAAGTTATTTTGATCTTATTATACAATAATTTCATTCTGTAAATTTTTTATATTATTAATATGATTCTATATATAGCTTTTACCATCTGTAAATGATTCTTATTTTTATTAGTTTATATACATGTATTAGACAATTATTTATATAATTATTCTTAAATGATTTTAGAGTGAGACATGATATTGAAATATTTATTTTATTTTAGTGTAGATAATTACTTAATATACTTAATTGAAGGGGTGAGTGGAATAAAGCCCAAAGTGACTTCTGATCAACTGCCAGATTCTCCTTTCAGTTTGTCTTGTATATGCTCATGTGACAAAGAGAGAATTTGGTTTCAGATCAGGGGTCACTTAGGGCCTTATTCCAGTTTAGGATAAGGCCCTAAGGGACTCTTGATCTATAGCCAAATTCTCCCAGCTTTGTTACATGAGCATATACAAGACAAACTGGAAGGAGAATCTGGCAGTTGATCAGAATTCAATTAGGGCTTTATTCCACTCAACCCTTCAATTGTAATGCGCTGCAAGCAGAGCCTACGGTATGTAATGGTCACCTGCCTTAATTACCAATGGGGATGGCATTGGAGGGAGGGGGGAGTGGGGAGTCAGATACCGGGGAGTGGGGGTGGGGGTGGTTGAACATGCAGCGAAATACCTAGAAGAGGGAAGGGTCCGAAGTCTGAATGAGGGTTATGTCTTTTTCAAAATATTCTCATAAGAACTACATGAGTCACTTTTACATGAAGGCCCCCCACCCCCACCCTGCACCTCATCTGTTGACAGACTTTATTACCTTGATAACTTCACTCAACAGCACCACTGATGCTGAACTGAAGGGAATTTTCCCCTGGTCATTTTTGCACAAGTTGATCAATATCGCATGTGAGCCATAGATAAACACCCTGCAAAGGAAAAAATAAATTTACGGATTGATGGCTCTTCTTAACATTAATTTTGTTTATTAGTGAAAAAAGTTTTCCCCTTCTAAGAAGGCTGGTGACAAGAGCATAATATATGTATTTTCATGTCAACATTGATGGACATTAATATAATGGTAAGATGCCAGCAAAAAAAAGGTAAAACAATCATGTATTTCTTACCCTGCCACCATCATAGCTTTCCACAGCACTTTCATCAAAGGACCAGAGAACTGCTCAGACGGAGATACCCTAGGGAGTCTGGCAAAAAGCGATCTGGACATCATCATGCTGAAGGAATGCTATCACAATCTAAAAATACAAAGAAAAACAACAAACACAGAAAACTGTGGTAAATCAATCTCTCCAGGGGCCCATTTCTCAAATTCCTGATAACTTTCCGGGCCCAAAGCTAAATTTTAAAATCAGAATCTATATGGCGTAAAATTTAGCTCTGGGCCTGAAAAGTTACCAGGACTTTTGAGAAACGAGTCCCAGATCACAATATTATTTATCCCTGGGTCTCCAATAGGAGACATTTGCATGCAGGCATTGTAGCTCCACTAACAGTTTTATACAATAACTGATCACATGACCAAGTTTGCATGCCATTTGGCTGGGTATGCCAAAGATCTTTAGCATGAATTTCAACAGGCTGTGGCGTACCGCAGCTGGCTTACTTATTCATTGCAGTCTTTGGTGTATTCTGGCGTGTGATTGTTGATTGATTATAATTTTAGGTTTCATAGCATGTTGCTGCTTGGCATAGATTTTGAAAGCTTTTGGTGTATTTATTTGTTATTTTAGTAATTTTTTATAATTTTGTAACTGAAAAACCCTTGCAGGGAGTTACAATAAAGGCTGGTTCTCATATAATTGTCCCGGTCGTCCCGGTCGTCTGAGTCGTTTCAAAAAGTGTACGGACGACCGGGACGATTATATGAGAATACTTCTGAGATGATCCGGGACGATCGCAAGCGACCCGGACGAAAGGGACGATCGCGGTCGCTTGGATAGAACTGTGCTCTATCCGGACGACTGGGACGATCGTGAATAATCGGGGACGATACTCTCAGGCGACAGGGACGGCTGAGGCGATCGAAGCGACTCAAATCTACCCCAGAATGCAGTATTATTGCCCAAAAAATATTGTCGGACACAGTTTACAACTGCGCTATTGACGTTCGAGATGACCGGAACGATCATATGGGAACCCAAATCGCTTGAGTCGTCCCGATCGTCTGAGTCGTTTGCAAAAAAATTTTGAAACGACTCGGACGACCGGGACGACCGGGACGATTATATGAGAACCAGCCTTAAAGTATGTATGTGTGTATGTATGTTTTGCATGGCAGGATTCACACTGAATGCAGAAGAGAACATATAGATTGAAAAACTCTATGTTTTTTTCTTGCAGCTATAACATTAAGCTCATATCTGAAATCACATTTCAAGGAAAATAGACATTCGTATTTTCGCGCCGAATGTTCCTCCTATGAATAAAACATGCATTATATATCCATGTAAGCTTTTTATGCATGTCATCAGTTTGAGCGTATTCACATATGAGCAAGATAGTGTGATATGAGAGAGAGGTAATAAGAAGAAATGCAATAACAATAAAACGTGCATACAACTGAGAAAATATTTTGCTTGCACATGCATGCAGGACATGCAGCTGTGTGCAGAGCTCTGTTCTATGACGCATGCTAATTTACAAAACAAAAGCTACAAATTATTACGATACTGGCACGAAGTCATTGCGTAAAATATACTCATAGGAAGAACATCAAGAAGGGAGACAAACCTTGCAAAATAACGAGGATCTAAGAAGAATCCGCTTCGCAAGAAGACATCAAAACAACACTGCACTGCAAAATATCATTTGTGCTTACTTCGCACTTCCGTTTTCAATCCCAGACCCTTTGGGAGCTGGAACCCAAGCACGCTCATTTTTGCGCCTGGGAGTTTTCTGCAGAGATAGGACTTGGAAGAGCAGTTTGGCGTTTATTCTGACTTATGATCTTTCATTTTCCGATTAGAGATGTTCAGCGAGGCTGTAATTGTCACTGGAGCTAGCTTATGTGTATTTTGTAGCCGTTATGAGTTGAAGGAAAGCGCTGGCTACGTTCTGTTCCACATAGTTTGTGAGTACTGTTTAACTATTAAAATAAATATGTTGTGCAATATCTCGCTTGAAGTTTTACCTCCTTGAGGTGTTTATCGTTGTCATAATGACTACACTCATTTGCCTTTTTACTTTTATCTGGATGGTCTGAAATAAACTTGGTTATTTTTTAGTGAAGCTTGTCTGAATTTTTTATTTAAATTATTTTTTTTTAGTATTTTTGGTTGCTTGTCTTCCCTCAATGAAATCAAGGTGGACAGTTGGCATTAAGAAATGGTTTAATTTCAGGTAAGCAACATTTTCAATTGATTGATTACAGCTCCTCTTTAAGCATTGTTGATGGCACAGGGGAAATTGTTATGACAGTCTGAGGGGTGGGATTATTTGGTGGAGTCGTCATGCAACACTCCTCCCACTTATTCTTGCATCTTGGAAGGAATGCCATTTGGATTCGAGTAGCCATTAGTGGGGAAGAGCCTTGCGTAACAACCCAAATAACAGCTGCATAGGAGACTACTTGTGCATACACATCACTTGTTTTTATGATCGGCAAAAAAGGACTAGTCAGACTATAAATTTCATTAGATTGCAAGCTACTGATTAAAAGCTTGTATTATTGATATACTGACCACCTAACTTTTGTAGGCCATTTGCTGGAGAGGGAATGGAAATTGGTTGCCTTCTGGTTCCCATGGTACTTGCAGGTCAAATTGCATTCACTGAGAGATGGGGGGATAAAAATCTTAAAGTGACAGGTACTGCTTGTATTTACACTATAGTTGTGATTAAGCTGATGGAAATACCGTGTATAAATAAAGTTATCTATCTATCCAACAGTATGAACCTCTCTAATACTAGACTGATTCTCCCCGGGATGCCACGCCCCAAGGTCCAAACCCTTACCCTTTCATATACCTTTCATTGAAAATTGTACCCCTTTCATACACCTTTCATTTAAAATGGTACCCCTTTCATGGGTGCTGTTTGATATATTCTGAAAGGCACTTTTTTAATACTGAAATGGCAGTTTTCCCTACCCTTTTTTATACTTCAACTCGTGTTTTCCCTACCCTTTCCTATACTTCGTGAAATTCCTACCCTTTCATATACTTCAACTCGTGAAATCCCTACCCTTTCATATACTTCAACTCGTGAAATCCCTACCCTTTCATATACTGCCAGCCTCAAAAAGGTACCCCTTTCGGGCGGAGCTTATGCCCATTATAGGGAGTACCCCCCCTGGGGTTTCTCCAATGGTCCAAGGTTGCTCGCACTCACTCCCTCCTCTTACCACCTGATGTCCTTTGGTTGATAGCTTGTTGTTGATGTCATCTTACCATTGAATATTTCCACCATATTCCATCTCATTCTTCAAATTCCTGATGAAGAAAAACACCTAACAATCACTCTGCCAGATTGGGGAAATATTCAACAAGCCCTCAAACAAAGGACATTAGATGGGCGAGGAGGGAGTGTGTGTGAGTGACCTTGGACCATCTGAAAATCAGATGACCCTGATATGGACACCAAAAGGACAGAGCCAACCAAGTGTCCATGACATGTTAAAACAGGTGTATGAAGGAGACTTTGCATTCTCAAATTGTGGGGAGCAAACAAAAGTAAGTGTACAAAGGAAAATATTCTCTGATCCCAGTCCTTGCAATAGTTTTTCACTTCCTTTAAATTCCTTTGAACCATTAACATCCTTTTTGAATAAAATTGTGGGTGTGCAGTGATATGAAATTTCTTTTTGAGAATTCAACTTAATATCTATAAGCAACTATACTTTGGCATACAGATCTACTTATTTGTGTATTTGTTTCTTCATTTCAGTGGTAGACAGATCATATTTGTTGGCGTCTCAGCTGATGAGTATGGTCACCGTATCAATTCTGTTGTTTTTGAATAATGAAAAACCCCTGGTCTCTTCTTTCTTTTTCTTTTTGGTGACAACCTCCGCTGGAGCCATAATAAATGTTCAACTGGGTACGTATAGCTTAATCAATGGTCCAAAGTGGCAGATTGAAGGAAGGGACCTGGGTCTGGGGGGTACTCTGTATATTTTTGGATGAGGGTGTGCCGCTGGGACTCTGAAACCCTTACCCTATACCAGACCATGTTCAACTGATTTTGCAACCCTATACTAGACTAGACACTGAAAATCCCTACCCTATCCCAGACTTGCTATTTTTAGAACTGTATCACTGTTAGTGTTTTTAGTGGAAAACCATCTGTCAACAATATTGCTGCAATGATCTTCTTTCTGTTTTGTTTGGGGAAGGCTCTTTCTCTTCCAAGTTTCAAATCCTATTCTAAACTTTAATAAGAAGAATTATTCTTCAAATCACTGATCAGTTTCCCAGCAAATGATACCCTATTCTAGACCAAAGCTCTCTGATAACAGATTTGTATACCCTATCCCAGACTAAACTGCTTGAAAACCATTCCCTTCACAGTGGCACATACCCATATGGCTTATATATGAGTACCCCCCCCCCCCCCCCAGGGACCTGGGGCTCCTGGGCCACCCCATATCTAGTAACAATAAAGCCATAATAAAGGGCTGAAATATTTTTCAATGTGACATTTTCACTCCCCACTCATTCACTCTCTTCCCCCCCCCCCCCCCCCCCCACTCTTCCTCCCTCCGCCTTAAGATTGAGTCTGGATCCAGAAAAACAAATATATATATAGGATTATACTATAGCTTCTTTTATAGCTTTCTTATTTCTTAACTTTTATTTATCATACTATTCATTATTTATTGTATCTTTATGTTGTGTCCCCAATTAGCGCTAGCTAAATACATTGACACATGATTAAAGTTCATCATCATCATCATCATCACTCATTCATGTCTATCAGTTCCAATACTGAAATATCGCATAATCAGCCATTCTACCCTAGAACTGTTAGGTATTGGAATAGAATCCCAGAAAGCATCTTTGTAAGTGCCGCAGTCAATCAATCAATCAATCAATCAATCAACTTTATTTCAACACGGTAAAATGGCTCAGTAAAACTGTTTTTCAGACATGCCGTGCACTTAAATATAATCTAACCTAAAACAATCATTTATCATTGTAGTCAACTCATGGCATTTAATAGACTGACTACAGAGCTTTAATATGTAAACTAGCCCGACCACCCAGCCAATAATCCTCAATTGAGGGGTGGCTGTATTGTGGAGACACGGTGGTCTAGTGGTTAGCGCGTCGGACTTTCAACCTGAAGGTCGGTGGTTCGAAGCCTGGTCTCTGCCGTCGTGTTGTTTCCTTAGACAAGAAACTTCACTCTACACTGTCTCTCTCCACCCAGGTGTATAAATGGGTACCGGCGACAAAATGCTGGGGGTAACCCTGCGATGGACTAGCATCCCATCCAGGGGGGAGTAGCAATATTCCTAGTCGCTTCATGCTACAGAAACCGGGTTTAAGCTCCGGGCCATCTGGCTCTTGTGCGACTTTACTTTTACTGTATTGAAAAAAGTGATAATTATTATACTATAGGGGACCTACATTGCTACTCCAATTTACATAAAGCAGTCCAAGGAAGTGCTCATGCTTTCTTCATCTTCAGATAACCTCCACTAAAGGCCATCATCATACTTTAACCTATTAACTCCCAAGATTGCCAAAGATAAAAATTCATATAAAATCCCAAATTTAATTTTGTGAAATGTCGAAAAAGAGTGCTGCAATGCAAAAGCACTGCTGAAAAGGGTTCATTCAAATGGTTACACCATAGGATTTCGTCGACAGACTCAAAAGTTAGAACAACATTGCATGTCTCAATATATTATTGATTCTGTGAAAGGATTAAAATAATAATAATAATAATAATAATAATAATAATAATAATAATAATAATAATAATGAACAAGATGTTTATTAACAATTAAAATAACTATTTACAATACACTATTTATATGTACATTTGAATAAGCTATAACGTTCATTCATATAAATTTTCATTTCATAACGCTTGACAAGATCAAGCAAATAGATATTCAAAAATATATAATTTAAAAAACTAATGGAGTAAAACAAATACAAAATATTAACTATACGTAATTAAAATATATTTATATACATATCGATTA
>JAJGOT010000023.1:2477500-2567500 GCA_022457155.1 Cladopsammia gracilis
GTTTTTGGATAGCTGGTTGTTTATCTGGCGGAATTATTCGCGCGAGAGCAAGTTTTAGCGCCAATACGAGCGGCCAAGCTGCGAGAAGAATGACGAGAAGAATCTTGCCTCGTGGTATGGCCGCTAGTGATTGTGAACTTCAAGTTCCTCGCGCGGATAATCCCGAAGTTAGGCTAGTTTTTAGTAAGGAAGGAAAACCGGAGAGCTCGGAAAAAACTCTCAGAGTGAGAAGTAACAACAATCTCAACCAACCAACATATCATTAATTACCGTCGTTAAAGCCCCGTGCACAGCATTTCTCTTAGTAAGAGTATCCTCAGTAATGCTGCAAATACAGAGTGAAGCAAAATTGTTTATCGAAATCTTGATTAAAGTGTCCTGGGCAAAATGCCTTGTTGTATTACAATGGATACCGTGTCGTCTCCATGGCTCAATAACAATAACAAGTACTTTAAAGCTCTAACAACAATCTTGGGTAACCTAAGAAACGACCGGTTGGATAGTGACTACTTTTACGTTCCAGGCTGTAAGCTTTCATTGTATTCTGGGATACTTGCGCTCGGCGTTGGCGACACTATGGCATCAGTTGTTGGAAAATCTCTTGGGCGCTACCGCTGGCCAGGTAAGACATCGTTACTTCAAAATACTATAAGAAGCAAAGGCTGACAACTGCGTAGAAAAAGTAACGCAACAATGGCATGATTGAGACCAAACTGAAAGTTTATATGCAACTGTGGTTAGCTATTTCGCCGTTATTGCGGCTCATCAGCACAGTGTAGCAACAAGTTCGAGTAACTTACGGATCCTGCGTAAACCAGCAGCATTTTTGTTCACGGTCCCTTGTATTCTCGTTTTCATTTTTATCTTTGGACCGTAGATCTTGGCAGATCCGTTATGCTGCGTTATTTTTTTCACATGGTTTGGCCATGTTCTCTCTGGCAGATAGTTTTGCTATCGCCGCCTAGTTCAACGCAACAGTGGCATGATATTCTCAACTGTTTTGTTCATTGTGTATGGCATAAGCAGTGCACGTGGACAGACATGATCTTGAGGTCATATCCGGAGTTTTCACCAAGTGCACATTAGTAAAGTGCTAACCCAGTCAGGTTAGTTACTCGATCTTGTTGCTACACTGTGCTGATGAGCCGCAATAACGGCGAAATAGCTATCCACAGTTGCATTTGAACTTTCGGTTTGGTCTCAATCATGCCATTGTTGCGTTATTTTTTCTACGCAGTTGTCAGCCCTTGCTTCTTATTGTATTTTGTTTATTTTTGGCTGATCATATCTCTTACAGATCTTGCATAAACTAGCAGCATTTTCGTTCACGGTCCCTTGCATTCTCGTTTTCGTTACTTCAAACTTCGTTACTTAATCAAATTAGTTAAACCATTACCTTTCATAAACCCCGTGAGATTAGTTCACGCCGTATGTATACCCTGCGTAGCTGGAGGGATTGTAACTGCGAGGAAAGAGCTTTTAGCCGCGGAGCCGCAAACACAAGCGGCAAAACCTCGAGTGAAGATCCCACTTCCCTCTTTTCCATTCTTCTCGCGGCTTCGCCAGTCGTAATCGACGCTCCACCGCCATCATGTCCATTACTTTCCTTTTGTCATGAAACTAATTGCTGAGTGTATGAGAACCGTATCAAAGTTAAAAAAGAAAAGTTTTCACAGGTAAAGTCAATGTGAACAATTTCATAGTAAAACTACTTTTCATTCGTGATCAGACTAAACAAGCTTCGGTATTGTGTGAACACAGCATAAGAGAACTCGCGAAAATAGCCTGGTGCACCCGGAGTAATCTTCTTTATTTGGGTACTAAAATGTGTTTATCTACAACAGGCAGCGTCAAAACTGTTGAAGGAACATTAGCTGGTATCATATCGCAATTGCTGTTTGTATTGACGTTACAGTACACAGGTATTTATATACTTTTCAGTTCTGTGGTTTTGACTACTTTTGTACAGTTCGACTCGATATAACGAATTGGGATATATCACCTCACCTTTCCATGCAGGGATTGATCAGTTTGTTTTGCGCACCTCACATGGCTCTCCCTTTTCGCCTTGTTTTTAGCCCTGTTGCGAAGTGGCATGTTTACATCCTAGTGAACATGCCACTCCGTTGTGTTCACTGTTGCTATTCCACATTCGTGGGGAAAAACGTCAAACTCGAATAAATGAAATGAATATGTTTGAAAAAAGTTATAAAAGCGCTTTTGAAACTAAATGTTCAGACGTTTCGGGACTTCTGTCCCTTCCTCAGTTCTATTCACTGAGGAAGGGACAGAAGTCCCGAAACGTCTGAACATTTAGTTTCAAAAGCGCTTTTATAACTTTTTTCAAACATATTCATTTGATACGATTGGCGCTACACAGTTCATATCTATTATGATATTCGAATAAATGAATCTCGCTACATTAATAACGAATCCCCTTGTTCTCTAATAGAGCGTTTTTCAATCGAGTGTCGTAAAACCAAAATCAAAGTAATTACTCTGACCAATCACAACAGACACAGACAATCTAATGAACCAATCAGAACACGAAGCAAATACATGAAGCCGGCACCAAGCGCGGGAAAACGTGTGCAAGCAAGTCACGATTGGTTTTGGTTTACTTCTGATTGGTTGATATTACAGCGCGAATTTTTTTAACCAATCACAAAGCGTAGCCATGCAAACCAAAGCAATCATGAAATTACTTTCGATACTCAAATTGAAAACCACTCTAACAAAAGTTATTAAACAAAATGACAAAATTTACTCGAAACACTGAAAGTAATTTCACGGTGATTTTACAGTACCCGCTAGTCCCGCTATACTAGCGGTAGAGATACGGGGAATTCCTCTCTGGTGTATCAATACAAAAAAAAATACAAATTCGTTCTTTGTTCTGTACTTTTCAGGTGTATTGTCGTTACCAAGAGATCGTTGGTTACCAATCTCCGCCGCTGTGACGGCCGGTTCTCTGTTAGAGGCCTGGACATCCCAGATTGATAACATCATACTGTCACCGTTCTTGTGTTCTCTGTTGCTATACAAGTGTCGATGAAACATACGCTGTGAACTATGATATCACCGCGGATAACAGATATCAAAATACAGCCTTATCCTACCTAATCATAAGACAATTCTACTTTGAGCGGTGAGGTGACTGACGTCTTTGAATCAGACGCCCATTTCTTCCATGTTTCTCCCTGACTGTGAGACCCCCGTGGTTCAGGCTTCGCGCGGATAACAAAATAAGAGAGGAAGCCTGGGACTAGGCTGTCCAGGCTAAGGATCATCCGCCAGTTCTTTCCGGTTTGCGTAGCATACCCTGTTTAGCAGATACGGCAGCCATATTCATTTTGCCCCCTGGGCATCCCATAATGAACATTGAAAACAAAGGAATATATTAATTTAAATGGTCATTATGGGATGCCCTGGGGCAAAATCAATATGGCTGCCGAAACGGGATATGAAGTGACTTCAGGAGCACGTACTGCTATGCTACCCCAAGAAGAGTTGCTAGCCTATCGTCGTGCCCTCTCCCCCCCCCCCCCCAACCCTACCCCTATCATATTTACCATGCTCCCCTGGGAGAAATAAAACGAGTGGTCATCCAGCAGTTGTCCATTTACCTTGGTCCCTTTGGAATTAAGCAAAATTAAAGTGATCAAATAAAAGAAATTAAGAACGGGAAGATCGGAACAGATACCTTCAGGCAATAAATAAAATCATTAAACATAGATTTCGTATGCTCCATTTATTTATTCCTGTACCCATAACCCTGATATTTAAAATATGATGCATATGAGGAAAACTGAAATTGATGCGCAGTAGCTGTGAACAGTCTCCTTTCAGCGGGCATTGAGTTCGATGAAAATCGGTGATCGCCTATTTTCCCTGTACTCAACTCCTCCTCAAATGAGCCTATTGAAAGGCTAGATCCGCAGTGAATCGTTGTTTAGGGTCTTGTTCGTCGTTATGCTTTATATTTAGTCTCTCCCCTCCGCTGATGATCTAAAAATTAAAAACTGAGAGGGAAACGGAATGGTGAGAAAAACGGCATGGGATGATTTTTTCTTTGTCTTCTCAGCGTCTGCCATGTGATATTTGCTGTGTTTTGTTCTGTTCTTATGCCAAAATGTTACAGAGCAATAACTCATCTCGCCAATAGCAGTTGCGGTTCACAATCATTTACCAAAACCAACCAAACATAAAAAACAAAAATTGTAAACATACCAACTTTGGTCTTGTTCTCTCATTGCGCTTTAAAGAGTTCTTAAAAGGCTTCTTGATTTTAAGGCTGAAAAAGCACTACTTGTAAACAGGAACAACATTTCTATCTCGCGTGACAACGGTATCATTGCTAGGGAAGTCTTAATTTGTTACGCATGTCCCATGGCCACTGCTTAAAGTTGGCTCAGAAAGGAAATAAAACTGAAAAAATGCTGATAGTTTCAGCTCTATATCATTCTTAATTGATTGCTGTTTTCATAAAAGTTTAAGAAACTTTTCAATTCAGTTTTGATACAGTATTCTCTCGTGCAAAAGTCAGGACGAAATATTTAGCAATTTAATAACATAACTGTGTCTTGGTGGGAAGGTTTAAAGACTCCCAGTTAATGCTCTTCACACAGTGTCAAACGTTCGTTTTCTCCAATCTTCATGCTGCTTTTGCGTTTGCTGTAGTTAATCCCAAAACAGTCTTTCACTGCATGTGATGAACCGCTTTTTCTTTTTCGAATGATGTGCGTCGCTAGGGTGCCCCCATCATAGTATCAAGTCTACAGAAGAAACCATAAACCCAAGCATTCATATTTACGGATGTCTTAAATTAGCATACACAGTGGAATCCCGATATTTCGAACCTTCAAGGGAAAAGGAAATTGGTTCGAAAAATTGGGAGTTCGAAAAATCGAAGGTGCCATCGACTGAAATCAAATAAAAGGGAAACAAGTTTTGGTTCGAATAATCAGGAGGTTCGAAAAAACGAGGGTTCAAAAAATTGGGATTCCACTGTGTTTAATATAGGACGAAATTTGGAGGAGGACGCGCGAGGGACACGCGATGAACACGCCCCTCCTCGAAATTTCGCCGTATGAATAAACCGGCGCCTGCTATAAGGCTATCTCTCTCCACATAGGCAATTATTCAGCTGGTTTCCATTTCGAGCAAATGATTAAAAATTGATGACAAGTATTAGTTTGTCCTTACATCTGTCCTCTTCTGCTTTGCGTTTAGTTAAATGACACTTTCATGTATATATCAGTAAAAAGAAATGTAATTATGACCAGACCAGGAGCTGTTATGACCCTTTGTAGGAAACGGCGGAGAAACCTGTAGCGACTCATGCGGTGTATGTAAGGAATGCAGCCAGAAAATCTTTGTAACTGTAGAAACTCTGCTGACGTCCTCTCATGACAGGAAAGAAAATCACGAGCGAACGACTCGACCCTGGTAAAATATCTGTTAAACCCTACTGATTATGTAAAAAAGGGGAAATAAAAAAGGAAAAGATCACCCGAAACGATCGAAATTAATTTATCTTTAGAAAGAGAAACCATATAAATTACCCTGAGTTGAGTTCAATTAACTCGCGATGGAAACCGAAAATAAACTGAAAGACCTGAAACACTTATCACTGTGACACGCACGGTTGATATACGCATAAAAGGTATTGTATTTATACCAAAGAGTTCAAATTGTATGAAAATACTGGAGAGAGTCCGAAAGTAGCGGCCATTATCTTTTTCAGTTCAATTTAGCTTCCCGAAAGTAGCTACCTGAAAGTTGCGGCCTCTTAGGACTGCTCATTCCGAAAGTAACGGGACCCGCTACTTTCGGAATTCTACAGTATTTGTTTCATTCTAAAGGCCCTGTCACACTATTACGTATTGAAGAAACATATGAGTTGCGTATGAAAATTCATAAAATAATTTTCATACGCACAATACAGCGTATGACCAGCGTACTTGACCTATGAGTAACGTACCTCTGGCGTAACTCTCGCGTATTCAGCGTATGCCTAGCGTATGTTTAGCGTATAAACCATACGTCCGAATACGCACAAAATTTTTAAGCATGCTTAAAAAAAATTTCTGCCGCCGTATGCCAGCGTATGCCACCGTATGCGACCATATACGTATGTACCGTATGCGACCATATACGTATACAACCTATGCCTAACGTACCCCTAGCATATGTCAGCGTATGAGTGATATTTTTCATACGCTGGCATACGCTAGTACGATACGCAATAGTGTGACAGGGCCATATAAAGAAAATATGAGAACATTGGATATCGATAATGTTGTTGGAAATAAACGTTTTCGCTCTCAAAATACTCAGCGGCGCAACACGATATATAAAACTGCTAACATTTTATCAAAATAAATGTTGGAAATACTTTATAAATAAATGTTGCATAATTAATCCTACGTGATTTTTGTATGATTTATACTCCCACCGCTTAATATTACGAAATTAGTGACGAACCCAATTTTCAAAACAGAAAATTGATACCTTTTCTTTACGTTTCCATACCTTTTTCGGAAAAGCACCAGCCGGAAGTAAAATTTATGAGAGTCACGTGAGTGAAAGTAGTTTTCGAGCTTGTGTCGTCACATCCTGCCGCAGCCATTATGATCACGGACATACAGAGTACATCAGTGGTAAAACATGGCTCATCTTGGAAAATTATTTAAACATGGGAAAGGCAGCAAGGCCCCTAGACCGCCACGAAGAGACTATGATGATAATAGAAGCGGTAGCGAGGATTCTGAAAACGAGGAAGGGTATTTAGACCCAGCGAATGTTCATCCGACCACCGATCCGAACTCGACTTCTGTTCAAATGCCGAGCTACCCACCTCCAAGACCGAATCATTCTCCTGCTAATCGGCGCGTCAAAGATCCCGGAATAAGGGCTTCGGTACCGATAACGTTTGACCAAGTGAATAAAGCGCCTGTTCCTCGAGCTAGATCACAGAGACCACAAAGCGCCGAACATTTAAAACAACTACCATCGAAAGCCCCGGTTCCTTCTCAGAGGCTTGGAGTAAAGGTTAGGTTTCATTCAACATGTCATGTCTTTGTTTATGATATCTGCCCGTGAATCTCTGAGTAATTTATTTCTATCACTTTGATTGTTATACCTCCAATGGGTTTTTAGGAGGTTAACTTCCTCCATTCGCACTGTTCAACGTAAAATATTCCAGGAATTAGTTTGTTGTATCTTCGGATTCACGGTTTTAGCTTACATTTTAGCTGCCAACTTGCGAAATCTTGTCGATGGCGACCTCCGATAAGATTAAAAGTTTTTACGATAAGTCTAAAAATGGACTTGTTCATATTAGATTTTAAAAGGTTTGCTAAAATGTTTTGGGCAATTCAAATGTTCGAAAGACTCAAATTCTTCAACAAAAGTTTTTATATCTGCTTACTACAGCTGATACTATTAATTTACAATTTTTCTGTTTAAGTTTAAGCTAAAATGTATGCTCAGACTTTAAATATTTCCCGGTTGTTTGGTTTGATTACTGGCAAAGGTTTTGCAAAATTCCTGCATGAAACAAATGCCCTTACTACATCAAGTAGATGTGACATTCATTAGCAAGTAGATCTAATTAGCATGTAAGTTTAATATCTCCATGTACTATTTACCAACAACCATAGTAAAAATCATTAAGCTTAAGCTTAAGTTTTTATTTCAATGGCTATATAGTAAAGATCTCTAGGTTCACACAAGTGATGTAACATTGTATAAAATATTACCAATACAAGCAACACCTTAGAGTTTTTGTAGCATAAATAGCAGTGCTATGATCATGAATGACTTAAACTTGGCATAAATTCCACTATTTATTTTGTTCTCTTTGTTGCTTTGTACTCTAATATTAACAGTTGACAAGACACATAATAAGTTCTTATGTACAAGTTCTGCATACATTATGACCATTTCCAGGTCCCTGTTTGACCAAGGCAGTGATTTGATGAAATTCCTTATCTCACTCTCTTGACTCAAGCATTCTAATTATTGGCAATCTGCCCTGATGTCATGGCTATTTTTGCACTCTTTTTTCTACAGTGTAAAATTAAAGTTGAAGCTACCCTATAGTGAATTAACAATTCACTGGTCATTATAGAGGAACATATAGGAATATAATGTAACCATTTATTTTGGTTAATTTGAAATTGTATCCCCCCACCCCATCACACATACACCCCCCTCCTAAGATCTCTTGTCGGTGGTAAAACAGTCGCTAGTTTCTGTATAATATCTCACTCACTGAACAATACTACACAATACTATACCACCTCTTCCAGTCTTTTGATACATGTCCCTTCATTTACTACAGTTCTCAGCCAGTTTTGGCATTCCTTGTTTCTTTGTTCATTTCAAGGTTTCCTTTTTCCTGGTGAATCCATCTTAGAGCTTTGCATGATTTACAATCCTGGGACATTCTTAGCACATGACTAAGCCATCCAAGCATTTGCTCCTTCATTTCCATGACAACACTGTGACAGCCTGTTTTCTCATACGGTAAAATCCTGAATGTAAGCCCCCCCTGCTTAAAAGCTCCCGGTAATAGGCCCATCGGTTTGGTAACAAAACATTATTCCAGTTGTACAAGCATTTGCACCAAATTAACTAAAACAGTGCTTCTTTATCACCATATTTTTTTCTTCCCAGCCAAACAACCCTTACAAATAAAGTTGAATAAGCCCAGGGCTTATAACCAGGATTTTACGGTACACTGTTATACATGTATTAGTCTCTGTTTCATACATTAAAAAATGTTCAAGTTATGATTAATTTTGGTCAAATAATTGTTATTTTTCCATGTAGATTTCCATGTTGTAATTTCAAGAAGGCTTATACATGTAGATAACCCTATAGTTAACATATTGAAGATAACATAATAATATTTTTTTATTATTGTATCCCACCAGCAAGTAAAAACTAAATTTCAATTGGGCGGTGCTTGATTTTACTATCATTTTTATGTAAATTTAATTATTAGACTAAAGCACAATTTTATTGCTTGACGTGTATTATACATGTATGACTTTGGAAACATAAAACAAAATATGTTCCACAACACAATTTAGAGCAATGGATGTGAAGCATTGAAGCGTGCTTTGTTATGTCTTGTCTTTCAACTTTAAAAATAGCATAACAACAAGTGCATAATTTTTTATTGTTTTCTCAATCAGCTCAAAAATTGACTAAATTGTGTACGTGATTCATACGAATGTGTCAAACAAACCGGCTGATAACAATGTTGATAAAAGTAATTCTCTTTGTCTCTTTAGGCAGTTAATTTCCACCCTGAGGCCCATTTATGAACCTTATCAAAAATAGCGATCTGTTGATAATGTTAGAAAAAAATATATAAGGAGCATGAAATAATAAATTTTAATGTGTCAAATATAATAATGGAGTAATGTCTATGTGAAGACAGTTATTTTGTAATGAAATTTCAGTATTCTCTAAAATGTGTGTGATATATAACACTTTATCACTTAGATTGTAGGATGAATAGACTGGGTTTGTCAGTGGAATGACAAATTATTATTGCCAACTAAATTACAGTTTGAAAATTTGAATAACTTTACCATTGGTAGCCAAACAAATAACTGCTGACTTTAAAAATTGGTTAAATTGGTTGACAAGAAATGGGTGTCATTGCTAAATTTTACATGTAAAAGAATCATTTTTGGTAGTTTTTTTTTTTTTAATAATGGGCTTTGAATAAAAAGGATCATAAATCTCCTGTTCATTGAATTTTTTGTACTGATTTTTAATATTGATTGTAACCAAAAATGTTTATTACTTCAAAAAAGGAAATGAACCAGAATACTAAGGCAAATTACAATTTGCCTTCCTTGTAGTGTTTTACTTGTCAAAATACTAAGTTGTATGAATGTACAGCTGTACTGCAATAAACAAGATTATTTTTGACTTTCAGCTTTCTTAATTCTAGTTTGGTAATTTGCATATTGAAATAAAACATGTTTGCCAAATTGTTTCAGCCAGGTGTTACTGCACATGGAAGCTATTTTTGATAAAAATACTCCACTCTCAATTTAACTAAAGAAAAAATTTTCTAAGTACAGTTTTGTGGCCGTCAACCTCAAATAGCAGTCATTTAAATTACATAGTTTTTTACATGTACATGTATATTAAATTCACAGAGGAAACCTGAATGGAAATTAAGTCATTAAGCAGAATTCATTCTACAAGCCACAAGCCAATTGTAAACAAAAAGCATTATTAAATTTATGGACATGCTCTTGACAGTATATTGTCCTCACGTCAATGCAAGGGGCCCTCGGCTGTAAATATTTCATCACAGTTCTCTGAATATCAGTATGTTTCTTCAAAAATGTAACTGTGTGCGGGTCTGTAAATCTGAAAAGAATCGGACAAAGGTAAACCATGGGGTTATTGTATTTTCATATTTAATTTCTGGCAGAATTGTTTGGGTTTTTCAGTTGGTTAAAATGTGATTCAGAACATATTTTTTTGTCTGTCATTTTTTGAAACAGTAATTTATATTCATGGAGTGTTTTAAACTGTCTAATATTAAATGTATAGTGAAGACAGATTACAATGTGCAATAGCTGTGAAGAATTGCCTACAATATAAATGTTGATGTAGATTTTCTCTCTTCATTTGTTTATTTACAAAGTGCTGTTTAGACAGAGGAAGATTTATAACATGGCATAATTATATACAGTAATATTCTAAGCTTTATTCATAAACATTTCAATTTTTTTCATTATTTTGGTCCTGACAAAAAAATGTATATTGTGCATAGAATTAATTTTAAGGACTTAAAACTGAATATTTTTTCATGTGCTTTATAATAAGAGTATCTTGATGGTAGGTTTGTAGTCTCATATAAATTTATTGTTTTCAGTGTACATGTACTTGTCTTGTGAATTTATTGAATACAGAACTCAATAATTTTACATGAACTTCCTGATAAAAAAAAATGCCTCGAAGGAAGAGTTGCAGTCTAATGTAATTTATTTACCTGTGCACCGACTGCAGTGTAATAGTCTTGTATATTGTACACAGCATCTAAAAAAATTCACTTAAATTCTGTTTGAGCATGGATATAAGTTCAATTTCACTTTGTGTTTGTACAATAATTACTTTTATAATAATAATTATTATAAAAGTATTAATATTATTAATAATATTATTTTTAATATTTTTTGTGTACATGTACAATGTAATGAAGTCATTCATTTTGTATGCATATGTGTTCTATTTTTTCAGTGATCTGTTGCTCAGTTTGATTTTACAATTTTAAATTCTGAGTGTGAAAAATGGTTAATTACAGCATATAAGCAAACTGGCTCAGCTTGCCTGGCAGTGCCCGTAGCTCCAGGCTACCAGACATGGGTACCATAGTTTTTGGAATAAGTGCCCACCTCGAATAAGCACCCACCCTGAAAGCCCAAAAAATTAATAAGCACCCACCCTTGAATAAATGCCGGCCCCTTACCCCACTCTCACTACAAAAACACTTGCACTTACATACCACATATATGCTGCTTTTCATCTTTATAATTTTGTCTGCTTCCTGAAAGAGGTTTTGGTAAGTCAAAGAAGTTCCCTCTATGTGTATCTCAAGTCTGGAATAATTCTTTTTTCTGGTCTAGAGGGCCACAGGGTCATCAGTTGTACTTTAACTGTTACTTTAACTGTGACGTGCTACCCTCTTAAAATAAAGTCATTAAAGTTAAAGTTAAAGGTCTGTCTGTGTAGCGCCACCAGTGAAATACATTCTACTCAAAGCGCATTCTTCGCAAAGTATTCCTCCGAAGTTTTTTCATTTCTTGTGTGTTGCCTGCTAGTTTCTCTTTGAATCAATCTTGCACAAAGTTAAACAGCTGGTAAATCATCCATCACATGGCTATGATTTACAACAACAAAGACAAATGTCTGCTTCATATTCTCTTCTCGTTCGGTTTTACATTTTTGGATTATGTCAGCCACAATTCTGTTTCGTAATTGGCTTAAAATTTAATTCCTTGACTGACAGTTCAGAGTTTGTTTTTTTTAAGACAATCAATGAACTGTTTAATATACTGTTTATGCTTTGTTCAATTGTTCAATCTTGTTACATTCTACACTGTAGGGTTATACTTTATAAATGTGTTGTTCCAGAAAATATCCATTCCTGACCCCCATGGAAGTTTTTTTAGGATCCCCCAACCCCTCTGAAAATTCCAGTTTAGCTTAATATTTTCCTTTAAAATTATCATAATTTTAATTGACCCTAATTTATTATTTTTTTCTGTGTTAGTTGCCCGGTGATGATTATAGTGATCCCTGGGATGCCAAGAAAGCAGTTTCCCCTGGTGGTGATTATTCTGATCCTTGGGATTCTAAAAAAACAAAGCCCCCTCCAGGAGACGACTACTGTGATCCATGGGACAAAAAAACGACAGCCGCCGAACCAGTTAGAAAAACATCTAAAGATGACTACATTGATCCTTGGGATGCGAAGAAAGATGGTCCACCACAGGTGGAAATGGCACAAGTTGCCAAAGAAAGAAGTAAGAAACCAAGCAATGAAGACTCGGATGAGGAAAGTTACGATGAGCCTTATGACCTGGGAAAAGTCACTTTATTAGATGAACAGTTTAAGAGATTTTCTTTGAAAGGTATGAGGCCACCATCTGTTGATGCTACATCACCATCGGACCAGGGCAGGACGAACGTTGATAATAGGTAAATGTTTTTCAAACTTTGATTTTATGCTTTTTATGTGTCATGATAGTTCTTAAAACAAGAACCTACAAATACCTGTAAAATATACTGCCTGTAATTGGACAGTTGACTGTATTTTGTCCAGTACATGGTTGGAGAAAATAGGAAACAAATGAAGTGAGACACAAAGGGTATGATGGGAAGGCACAATGGAAAATAATATTTTTTCAAAACACCCTGTTAAACAGTTCACTTCACTCCGATCCCATTTTCTCTCACCCTAAAATGAAATATTTATGATAATAAATGTCCAAAGTTGCCCTGTTTTCTGAGTTGAATGACTAAGAATGTTTATTCCAGAGGAGTACATGTACATTTAGGTTGAAAGTTTTCTTAGTTGCAGATGTCACAGGTATTGAATAATTTCCATTCTGTCATAAGGTGATATTTAATTTTCAAGTTGCCTTCCATTTTCTTCAGGACTGATGATCAGCAGCCAAAGTCTTATTGATGGTTTTGGTGTGCTAAACAATAGTTAATATGGAATTTTAAACAAAACTGGACTATAATTTTTGGATTTCTCTTAAAGTGCCCATAACCTAAAAAATTTTTATTTTCGTATCTAAATCTACACGTCACGTAATGAACATCTGTGAAATTTTGATTTCAGCAAAACGTGAATTTTTTATGATTTTTAAAAGTCTTTGAAATTTGCCGCCATTTTGGTCCACCATTTGCATTAGTCTCCTCTCGGTCCCTCTCGGTTAACAAACAATCTGTGACATAGATTAAGGAACACATAACTGAAATAAAATTTGCTGAAATAAAAAAAATTTTTCGCAGATGTTCGTTATGTGAACATTCCCGAAGCTGTTGCGGTGTCCCTGCCTTCGTGTTTTTTTCCTGTTCAGTCAGTCATTATTATTCATTTATTTAATTATTTCTTGTTATATGCTTAAGGCAAAGTTAATAAAATAAAATGAAATAAAAAATAATTATGTAGATTTAGATATGAAAATAAAAAAAAGGTTATGAGCACTTTAAAGGGACACTGTCTCAGATGATATATCGTGTTTTTATGATTATGGCCAGTGGCTTGCTTTAAGCTTACTTTATTAGTTCAAATAGAAAGTGACAAAAACAAAAAATAAGAAATATTAACTAATAGTAATAACTAATAATAACTAATAACTAATAGTAATAACTACCAGAATAGAGACTTTGATTTCTTGAGCACCTGTCACTAAATCAACATTTGTGAATGGTAATCCACTTTAACCTCTGTAATTAGAACTGCACTTTTTCACCAAACAACCACGTCTGTTTTGCTGTATAGAATCTTTTTATCCAATTCAGTTGTATATTTGGTGGCATTTGGCGATATAACATGGAAATTAAGTAAACACAATTTCGTTATTTCGGCGGGACAGTAAATTAATACAGTCAACTCTCTAACAGGTGACACCTTTGTAAGGCAGACACCTTTGTAAGGCAGACATGTTTGTAAGGTAGACACCTTTGTAAGGCAGACATGTTTGTAAGGTAGACACCTTTGTAAGGCAGACACCTTTGTAAGGCAGACACCTTTGTAAGGCAGACACCTTTGTAAGGCAGACATGTTTGTAAGGTAGACACCTTTGTAAGACAGACACCTTTGTAAGGCAGACATGTCTGCATTTCTGTTGAATGCACTTTACTAATTCTTGATTACTACTACATGTAGTTATATATTGAATATTTACTATGAATATAATTTTTAATTCATTTTTAGAATGCAGTGTCCGAGCAAGGACCAGAGACCTGCTGATGATTACGACACACCATGGGAAAGCAAGTCCTTGCTTCCAATGATGCAAAAATCACAAGGCTTACCTCAAAACAAACACCAGTCACCAGTCAGCGACAGTCGACCTGTTGATGATTATGAGAAGCCGTGGGAATATAATAAAAAATCACCGCTGAATGGTCATACCAGACCGCCAAAACAACCAGGCCCTCTTCAGTCTCCTAAAGCAGATGAACGGCCAGCTGATGACTATGATTCACCCTGGGAGTTTAGCAAGTATGGTCAAGTTGCGTCTACGGTACAGGGTAAGGAGACAGATGCACGGGGTGGGGCTGCTGCGCCACCCAGGAAGCCTCCCAGGACTTTTGCAGATGACCCTGGTATTGATCCAAAATTGCCACTAGCGCAACAAGGGTAAGTCAGGTGTTTAACAGTAAATCAGTGATTTAGAAATTTTGGGTTATTTTCCCTATTTTATTCTTATTAATTGTGGTTAAATGAAATTTAACTAAGTTAACAACAAGGAATAATATTGTATGTTCATGTTGTTGTGAACTTAGTAGCGTACACTTGTCATGGGGTGAATGGTGTCAGAGTTTATGGCATTCTATTAGCATATAATTTTAAAAACATGATGTTTTTTGGAGTTTGTTCATTTAACAAGGTTCTAGGGTGGCTTGTAGTGAATCTATTATACTACAGGTCAGGTGCCTCTCCCTATAGTACATGTAGCAGTTGCGAGGTCAGTGGTTGCCACTTTGCGTCATTTCCATACACTAACATGTATCAGGACATTTCTTCTCTTGTTCAACATAGTTTCACATGGTGTGGAAAGAAGTGATTTTTTTTTATTCCACTGATATTGTCAGTGTCACAGGTGCTCTGGGGTGCATGTGGGGCGCATGGCTGGGTTGCAGGCAGTACCAACCTTTGGGACAGTTTTCTATCTCACCACTGCCCTTACAATGATTGTAGGTTTATCCCCAAGTTCACAACCTTTAATTTCAACATAGATGTTAATAAAGTGTAGTACTAACCATTATTATTGCATCTAAGCATGGATAGGTGACAAAGAAACATGATCTTACTAGGTATCAAATGTGAACAAGTTCTTCAGAATGAAACCTTTCTTCCCGTTGACATTCTTGTTGACAAGCTGCACCCCCCCCCCCCCTCCCCCAAAGAAAAAAGATCAATCAATCAATCAAGAATGAACAATCAATTTGAGGTGAATAGTTCTGTTATGAATGTGTGGTAATAACGTCATAGCTAATTTTGTTGTTATTCAGTTGGTATCATGGACCTTTGAAGCGACTTGAAGCAGAGAGACTTTTACAGTCATCCGAGGACTGCAGCTTCTTACTGCGAAACAGTGAGAGCAGTAGAAATGACTTCTCATTGTCTGTAAGGTGAGGTTCTTTCCCAAAATGTAGATATAAGTTCACTGCTCAGATGGTTGTTTATCATCAGAAGGCTAATTATGCAAGGTGTTGCCATAGCTGCGCTGTATGGCCAACATGGCAACTAATAGCTAAAATAATATTCCTGTATGGGACTAATCTTTTAGGACTTGGGTTTAGCAAAATTGAAAATGAATTTAGTTGTTTTACATGCAGTTTCATATAGTTTACTTATACAGAACATTTGTTAGTAAATTACATCCTTTTAAATTCGCTGAAAATCATAATTTATTTGTTCTTGTGAACCATACATGTACATAGGCTCAACTATCAGCAGCCGCTGTTCGAGAAACAAGCCAATGCTCCTCTCCCGAAAAGACGGCTGGATGCGTGAACTTGTTATTGTTAATTTCCTCCAGTCAGAAGCTTGCCTGCTCTAATCGAGCAGGCGAATAAATTATCTTTCTGGAGCATAATTTCAAAATGGTGGATGCGAAGGAGATGTTTAATTTGGCATGTGATCGTGTTGCAGAGAGATTTAAATCTCAAAGTTTTACAATGGTAAGGGCTGGAAAAGCTGGTTGACAGTGATGATTTGTTTGTTAATCAACCTACGGGATCAGGAAAGTCCTTTATTTCCAATCTGCACCAAAGATTTTCAATATTGTGAAAGAGATGAGTTTTAAGTCCATTGCTGTCATTATTTCACCCCTGACTTCGCTAATGGAATATCTAGTAAAATTCGTAAAATCATTCTCAAGGCATTGCTGCCGAGTTTATTGGTGAAGATCAAAAGGTCAAGGAGGCGAATAAAGTCATTGAAAGGGGAGACTGCAAGATCATCTTTGGATCACCGGAGTCATTTTTGTGTTCTGATTGATGGAGGAAGATGTTGTCGAGTGAAGTCTATGAAGAGAGATTGTGCCTCATACACCAATATCACGCTAGCATGGCATAAAAATATATTTAATTTAATGGGGAAAAGAGTCCAGTATCAAAATCAGCACATCAATATTAGTAAAACTGTAAAGTTTCGTAAAGATTGCTCGTATACTGACGGAGATATGAGCTTTTGAAACTTAGTACTCTGGCCTAATTTTTACAAAGAAATGTATGGGAAAAACACGAAAACGAGGCTGGACGGGCAATCTATGCCCGTCCACCATACATTTCTTTGTAAAAATGCTCAGTTTCAAAATTTCATATCTTCGTCAGTTTTCTAGCAATCTTTACAAAACTTTGTAGTTTTACTAATATCGATATGCTAAATTTGATGCTGGGCTCTTTTTCCCAGTAAACCAAATATATTTTTGTGCCATACTTGCATGATATTGGTCTAATGTGGATGAAGCTCACTTTATATTTATTTCACGCTTATATACATATAGATATATTGACAAGATCTGGTGCAACATTATGTGTGTTTCGGACATATCCGGTGACCAGTAGCGATGCATAAATTAAAGTTTGAATTTAAGTCACAGACACAATTGGTGGCCCACGCATCCAGCCGTTCTTCTCAGGGAGGCCCAGAGACCAGATGTGAGAAAGCGGCAGAAATCGAGCCTAACTTGTACATAGTTCATTTAATAATTTTAATAACAATAATAAGTTACTGTTAAGAACTTCTATTCAATCCTCCCTTCTATAAAAATAGTATTTATATGATTTATTTCATATATATCATTTCACAGTATTAATTTAACTGTCATTTTTTTTTCAGAAATAACAATTCCTTCATGCATTTAAAGATTGTTTGTCAGTGCAACAAATACATATTGGGACAGTTTAGCAAACCATTTGATACGGTACCAGAAATGATTCATTATTACTCCATCAACAAGTTAAACATCCGTGGGGCAGAACACAAAAAACTTTTACACCCAGTTATGCAAGAGCCAGAATACCATACACTGGAACCACATGGATATTCTACGGCAATGTGAAAATTAGAGATAATTATACCAAGGACCTTGACGTGAAATCTACTGGAAATCTCCATCCAAGTTAACTGGGGCATAGGAAAGAAGATCTCTCAGTAAATATCACAAAAATAAGCTAAGGATCTTTTTTAATTCAAGAGGTCAGGATTATCTGATGCTGGTAAAATAGGTAATGTTAATTTAACAAATTCAATTATTTTGTTTGAATCTCCTTGCATGTGCATGGAAGTTGGATTTTTATCAAGTTACAATGAATATTATTATTCTCAGAATTCTTGTGCCAAATTAAAAAAAAATAATGAACTAAAATGTACATGTATACAGAGAAACATTGATTATCCAAACTTGCTGTACATTTAACTTAGTAAGTCAAGAGTGATTGATATATAGATCTGATGTTCATTATAGTGTGAGCCTGGTTCTTGCAGTTACAGTGAAACCAGTATTAAGCGGACACCCTCGGGACCCTTGCTAGATTCCGCTTAATAGAGAGGTCCGCTGAATACAGGTTCGTTTTACAGTAAATATGGGAAGAAAATTTAGGGACCCGAGCAGCTGGTATCCGCTAAATAGAGGGTGTCCGCTTAATGTGGGGTCCGCTTAATGTGGGGTCCGCTTAATACAAGTTTAACTGTATGAGATTTGTTGTGAATATCTGATATTATAATTTAATTAATCATATTCTGTGATTTTTTTTTTATAATCGAGCTAAAAAATCTCCTGACCACCTTGTATTTGCATGTAGCCTAATGTAATGCCAAGTTAGTTAAACAGAATTTGTAAGTCGCCAAGGTCTAAAATCCATGAGCCTTATAATAATATATTAGGTAATTGTTTGCTATTTGAGAGAATCTGAAACATGAAATTTCAGTTATTAATTATAAAAGGCCTTAAAGGTTCTCTTTTAATTTCTGTAGGTAAGTTCAATTTAATACAGGTAAGGAAATTAGACCAACTTTTGGCTTTCATAGTGAACAACTTGAGTCTTCACATTGTCTTAGTAGAATGTTGATAAATGCATATCGTATAGAGCTGAGAAAATATGAATGTTTTGAAAAGTAGGTAATTATAAATTGTCAATCTCGGACTTGTTATTAAATTTCTAGCTTAGTATTAAAAAAACAAGAATTATTTGTAATTTAGAATGCACCAATATTAACTAAGTCGATGGAATCTAAATATTGACTGTAAAACTGACATTACGAAGCGGGCATCGCTTTTTTTACAACTATAGTGAGAATAAATTTAATAAAATTAAGTTTGTCAATATTTTTCTGGCTTTCTTGAGCGTATTGACATAATTATTTAATGGTAGGCAATAATAACTTTTTGAGTAGTTTTGAATTCAGTTGACTGACCTAGTGATTAACGATGTTATTCACGACAAGAAAATGCCATGTTATGTTATGTTATGTTTGCTTTTTCTGTAGAAATTTACTTCATTTAACTTTTATTATTCAATATTGTTATTATAGGCTTAAAAATTGTAAGATATGAAGAAGCATTAAAAACAATCCTTTAATACTTTATTATTTTAGCTTGGTGTAAAATCATGTAAATAGAGCAGTTTTCAATTGAGTGTCAAAAGTAATTAGTACACAACTGCTTTGGTTTTTCATTGCTACGCTTTGTGATTGGCTAAAAAATCTCGCGCCACTTTCTCAACCAATCAGAAGTAAAACCAAAACCAATCGTAACTTTTTTGCACGCGTTTTCCCGCGCTTGGCGCCGCCGACATGTAATTGCTTCGAGCTCTGATTGGTTCATTGGATTGTTTACGACTCCTGTGATTGGTCAGAGTAATTACTTTGGTTTTCAATTGAAAACTACTCCAATCTTTACAAGGAATTTGTGGGAGATTTTGAAAATAATGATAATGTAGTAAATCGTCTGTATAAAAACTTGGAGCATGTCCCTCGTTCAACCTGGTATGAAAAGAGTCGTAACGGCTTTATCGATTAGCCAGGTCTTGTATCAGTTAAAACAGTTCCTAAAAGAATACCATCCATTCCGAATAATATTCTTCCGGAATCGTGTAAAAAAAAAAAAACGCACCCAAGAAAGCGCGAGAAAATCGTATGCAATTAAATGGCCCAGACAAGCCTGTATGTGGGTAACGCTTCCTGGTATAATATCACCAGCTTCGTCGGTGTTATTTTAAGAACTGTTAATTTTGGATCTCGATCAAGCCATTGAGAACTCTTTGTACATCCCGGGAGATCAATATCATCTCGTGTCGGTTTCTCTAAATTTGAATTAATTTGTTCATTCGAGCGAATCTCAATATATTTAAATTCAACTTGAAACAAAAGACATCATTACTAGGCTTAGAAGAATGATAATAGCGATTTATATGGTTTATTCCCCTAAGCCTTGTAGTGATGTCTTGTTTGAAATTGAATTTTAATATATCGAAATTGGGCTATTGAATGTTTCGAAAGTAATCTCGCGATTGCTTTGGTTTTGCATTGCTACGCTTTGTGATTGGCTAAAAATCTCGCGCCACTTTCTCAACCCATCAGAAATAAAACCAAAACTAATCGTGACTGAATTACTCGCACCCGTTTTCCCGCGCTTGGCACCGGCGACATGTATTTGCTTCGAGTTCTGATTGGTTCATTAGATTGTCTGCGTCTGCTGTGATTGGTCAGAGTAATTACTGTGGTTTTGGTTTTACGGCACTCAGGTGAAAACGCTCTATTATTAGAAGTAGTTGTAATTTTTACATGTTTAGTCAGCATCCAGAAAGGTTTCGCCAGACGTCCAGCCGCTATGACGCTTCTATGCCCACATAACGGCACGTTACTTATAAAGTTATAATTATTGTCGCCAAAGCACTCCGGCTCATTCTTCAACCACATATTTCTCAATGCAAATTTGTTTCGTTTTTCTTCGTTTTCACGACGAAGGCATAATTAGTCTTAGTATAATATAACGGTAAGAATTTGCAGACAGGATTCACACAGCTATACAGAGCCTTAAAAAATCTGTTTTTAATGTACCGTCGCTTTTATGAGTTTTTGGATAGTTCCCATGCCCCCTCGACCACAGAAACCTGGTAAGACGCGGCGCCAACAGGTAAAGGTATTAAATCGAGTTTGTGTTCGCTGAGTCGCATACATGTTCGCATTCGCAAGAGTAATATAGGGCGATATTTCGGGGACGCACGCGCGCATACCCCTCGAATTGCACGCTATATAAAAACCGGCGCTACGCAGGCTAAGTATAAAGACTAATTTTAAAACAGACATCTGTCAAACGGCTTTGAATACTTGAACCATCAACCAAGAATTAAGGGGATTCTCAAGCATTAAAAAAAAAATGATCGGTGTCCCTTTTTACGCAAGTGACGATATCTAAAAAATGTCGAGAAATGATATTTTTAATAGTATTATTGCGTAGGACTGAAGTTCATTCAAAAATAACAGATCAAGCCTGTATTAGACAACCACAATATGAACAGGGCTATATATACGAAGCTTCATTTTCTGTAACAAAACAGTTTCGGCACAGCCCATAGCAGTACGTGATGGCAGGACAGACAAACCGAATCGCTGTGTTTGTGTTTATTCTGGTTGCAACAATACTTCTGTGTGAAGTTTACCTCGTTTCTTCACTGCCTCGTGGATACTACGGCTTTTTACCAAGGAGGGGTAAGACATTTGAACTTTCTATCCGTGTTAATCGAAAGAGCAGTGAGGTGTCGATTCCTACTCCTTATATTACGTGAGCTAAAACGAGTAGAATTTAGGGGTACTTAACAAATTCCATGTTTTGGTGAAATATCTGTCCGGACGGCCTTAGTCGATCGAGTCACCTTCGAGGCTTTAGAGCTTTCTTGACTAAAATGTTGCATCAAACGTTTGTAACTTGGAAAAATTTAACGCCTTTTGCGCGGTTTTCGGAGGGGTAAAAAAGTGCTGCTTTGAGTACGAAGTAATTTAAGGTCAGCTAGGATTTTAGCGGAAAGGAGAAAGCAGCCCGCTGTAAATTAGGGGATAACATTCCTTTTCCCAGAATATTCTGCCGCTGAAAGGTCAAAATGTATTAGCGTTCATATAGTTTTCTTTTAAGACACTAAACGATATGGATAAATACAATGCACTGAATTCCAAGCGTTATCCTAAGCATTCTTTGCTGGGTGCAGTGGTCCCTGGCCGCATTTTCGACTTTCATGTTTTTATATGTCAAGTACTTATAAGCATGCCAAAAATACTTCTTTCGACGCCAATTTTGAGACTCAAGAATGCAGATATTTCAATGAGTGGGGGCGCAATTAATCTTTAACTTTTCCGAGATCAACGTTTGAATATTTCAAGTGTTTTTTTTTTTGCTGGAAACAAAGGTAATACATAAATGTGAAATGACATATATATGAAATAAATCATATATGAACTGCGGAAATGAAATCAAATGAAGAATGATCCTCGCAGTTGTGGACGCAATTTAAGCAATTGCGAAAAGAAGCCTGAAAAAAATTTTTTCAGGCTTCTTTTCGCAATTGCTTAAATTGCGTCCACAACTGCGAGGATCATTCTTCATTTGGTAATATATAAACTTTATGATGTTTGTTGTTGTTATCAAAAAGACAAATAATAACGATTTAATTTCAGCTCCCTTATTGTCACTGAATAGTTGGTTGGTGTCAACTATTTCAAAGATCTCTGATACAAGAAATCAGTAAAAAAAAATTAGATTTATCCACAAAAATGTTTATGCCTAAAGCAGCTTAATTTTGGGATACAAGCCGAATTTCTACGGAAAAAATTCAAGCTATGTTGAAATTGAAAGGATTGCACACTAGGTGAGTCAAATATCAATCGCATTAATTTAGATCAGATTTAACTCAAACTAAACACTGAAACTATGTCAATAATCAATAATTATTGAACCAAAAACAAACTGATAAAGCAAAAAGCTAGTCAAAGCATTGAACGAAAAAAAGAAAGCGAAATTAAATCTCTTTTCAGGGAGTCGACACCTCCGTCATCAAGGATCGACCTCATGATCGCGACAGTTTAATTTTCTGATAATTCGTCAATATCATTAATTTTTCATCTTTGTTTCAAGGATTCATCTAGAGACACTCAGAATGTTTCTTTTGCGACCCACTATTAATGAAGTTTTATTCAATAGGTATCTTTTTTAAATGTTATAACAAACATTTCAACTGCACATACGTACTAAGTTTTCTTTACTGAATGTAGAAAACTGACTGCAAAGGAAAAACATGGAACGAATAAATGAAGACTAATCTCTACAGAAGCACTTTAAATCCTTTATTGTTCTTTTATTTTTCTCGTTTAGTTGTGCCTTATTTTCGTTTGGCCCGTTATAAAACATCCGTGTGACGGTGTGAAAATGCGTCAAAGGTATCCGCCTTATTTGCGTAATTGCGTGTTCATATCTCTGGCATTTTAGTATTTTTAAGAACATTTATCGATGCCATTTCATTTACATTTCTTTTGTTTCGTTTGTTTTGATATGGATTAGTTTATAGCTAGACCGCTTAAAAATAATGTATGTCGACTGTAAGGTCACGTTTAAAAATAGTCGAAATCGTGTGGGTTTACATATACTCATTAATTTTCATTTACTTATTCAAATATTATTTCATTCGTTCATTTTCATTTCCTTATTTATGCATCCATTCAATTCATCACTCACTCACTAACGCCCGAACTCACGCACTCGCTCATTTCATTCATTCATTCATTCATTCATTCATTCATTCATTCACTCACTCACTCACTCACTCACTCACTCACTCACTCACTAACTCACTTATTCATTCACTCATTCATCCACTCATAAATTCATGCTAAATTCAGTTTCAACATTCAGCTGTTCTGTAATGAAAAGTTCCATTATTAGGCCAGTTTGATAGACTGATTGAAAAGGTTATTTATTTCTGGCCGATTTTGGACTCGCTTTTGCATGCCTACCTTCAACTTAATAATTATTCTCAATTCTTCAGTTGCGCGTTATTTAATATATGTTATTTTATCAATTTTATTGTAGTTTTGACTCGCGATGGATCCCGTTGGAAGTCAAAACGAATGTTCACTTCCGAACAAATTCAGATGTATCAAAGTGAGTAAAAAACATTAAATCCAAAGGAGTTAAAGCGACATGCACTGATGATACCATTAATTTAGCAGAGAAGATGTACATGCACAAATGATATTATGAACGGCGCTGTACAAACTGTTTGTATGGTATAATCAAGAGCCCATATATACGACAAGTGCCGACCGGAAGTGCAAAGTTTAAAATGCGACAAGTGCAATCACGATTTGTGATTGGCTAAAAAAAAAACTCGCACCACTTTCAGTAACCAATCAGAAGTAAATTCAAAACCAATCGTGACTCACTCGTAGGCGCTTCCCGCGCTTGGTGCAGGCTACATATATTTGCTTCGCGTTCATTGGATTGTCTGTGTCTAGCTGTTGTGATTGGCCATATACAGTAATTACTTTTCTCACACTCCCCTGCGCTCCGGCGACTGTCGACAGAGATAGACAAGTTGCAAGAATGAGTGCCTAGTGTAATACTCTACTCCAACTTTACTAACGATTGTCTTCTGAACGTCAACAGACTGCAAGGACAAAAGAAATGATTGCGATAAATTAATCAAGCCGGACATGGCTTCGTACTGGTGTATGGTGTATAAAGGGCAATGTGACGTCACATGCGGTACAGCTTCATGCCTGGGTTACGGTGAGTTCATTGTAGCACGCAATGCGTGCAAAGTCTAATTCGCGTCGAGCTGTGCTGGCTGCTTAAAATCGCACGTGTCGCCACTCTAACACTAGTGACACGGCAATCCTGTGCTTTAGTGGCTAAACATGCCATTTTCAAGGCGCGTGACTCGATGGTTGTTTCGAAAACTCTCTGTGCAAGCGAAATGTCGACTTTAGGTCAAGCCTGTTCCAAACGTTCAGATAGCGAAGAACAAAGCATTAGCGCGGTGCATGCTGACAGTCTCTACTCATTTCACCTGCTCGTTCGCGAGCCGTGCTCCTCGGTCCCAGATTCTTCCATGATATCGTCATCGAGCCAATCATATTCGTGTATTAGCGGAAGGCCACAGTGAATGTCTACTAATAAACTGTGTTAGTGAATACAGTTCAACGTCTCCTTATGGACACCTTTCGTCCTAGAGAAACCAAAGTTCATACAAACGATCAGGTCTGTCGTCTCTTTTTTGTGTCCGTTTAAAAAGATTATCAGTGGCGGATCTAGAAAAAACTTAATTAAAAAAATATTTCATTCTAAGAGAAGTCGAAGTGGATAGGGGGAGTGTAGTGAATACGTGGGGTGCAAAACGAGTAAGGGGTGGCGGGCGTGAATTAATTAAGGGGGGAGGGGATGGAGTGAATGTAAACAATCGCAAATAGTAATAAACTTAGTATATTTACGGATATTCTTTTTATTTTTTAATACAAAAAGGGGGTTTGATGTGCAAAGATGTGCTAGACGGCGATGAATGTTTGCGAGCACTCTTGTGGGCGGACAAATGCAGGAGTAAATTATTTAAGGACGGGTGTTTTCGTACTTGTTGCGAATGCAATAAATTAAGGTGAGTTAATTGAAGAAATAATATTTATTCATGAAACTGCTTCAATTTGCAAGTATCAGACGAATTTTCTACTGCAAGTTAGGTAATACTGAGTATTTCTACTGTAAGTTAGGTAATACTGAGTATTTCTACTGCAAGTTAGGTAATACTGAGTATTTCTTGGCTTTGCGGAAAATATTGTTGCTTAGCTTTTGTGATGTGGTGTGGATATTTCGAATGAATGAATGAATGAATGAATGAATACCTTTATTAAGTGCCTATAGTGAAATAGCAATAATAAAACCACAAAATGGGGACAATATAAAATAAATTAAAAATAACAAACTCTAACTATTGTTATAAATGCTGAAATTGGTTAAAATTATATACAGGATAAAATACAAAACTAACATTAAGAACTATACATAAAATACAAGTGTCGCAGCAGTTATCAGTGGCTAAAATATGTAAGTCAAGCTTACGAATGTTTTTCTTAAAAGATGACAATGTTGGTAAACGTCTAATGTCTTTGGGTACAATATTCCATATCTTAGGCCAAGTATATCTTATGGTGTGCTTGCCAAATGTAACTGAATTGAATCTACAACATGCTATGTGAAAATATGGTTAACCGGCGAGGTTTCGAACCTCGGTCTTGATTACCAATACACCATCGACGAAACCGACGGAGATAGAGGACGAAATATCCACACTGTCTCTCAGTCCGCCGCTTCTGCAATCGGCCAGGGCCTAAATAATAAACATCGCTCTTACTGAAGAGCTTAAATAGAATTACATTTTAAACTGTTTCCAATTCGAAATGTTACAATGTACCAGCACTAGCTGCAAATTCAAATAACCAAAGCTGAAATTCTTTATTTCTGTTCTGTAATGAGATTCGTTTTCTTTGTCTAAATACTCCCTGGTCATCTGACTTGCATATTTTATTTAAAAAAATAAGCGTGAACTAATTTAAGGCATCCAGAGCGAAGATTTGTGAACCAAATTTGATGCAACAAGCATTTATTATGCGCCAATACTTTACAATTGCATGTAGAAATCCCGCAATGCCGCAAGAGAAGAGAGTTCCTGGGAACGAGGTTGAGATTTGGCACTTGTTTCTATGAATAGCTTGTTTTGATTATAAAATTAATTGCTTTTCCATTTTTTATCTTTTCAGCCCAAACTGCTAGTAGTCTTCTCTGGTAGCCATCAAAACATGGAGGAATTTGTCGTATTATTATTATTATTATTATTAAAATAATAATATCCATTTTTCAAGTAGATCTAGCTAGAGCGGCTTTGGAGTGTCAAAGTAATTTCACAATTGCTTTGATATTGCATTGCTACACTTTGTGATTGGCTAAAAAATCTCGCGCCACTTTCTCAACCAATCAGGATAAAAGCAAAACCAATAGTACATTGTTGACACCCATTTTCCCGCGCTTGACGCCGGCTACATGTATTTGCTTCGAGCTCTGATTGGTTCATTGGATTGTTTGCATCTGTTGTGATTGGACAGAGTAATTACTTTGGTTTTGGTTTTACGGCACTAAATATTGAAACCACTCTAAATAAATAAATTAACCGAAAGAAGAAGACCTCAGTCGGTTGAGGAACGGCCATGGATAGCCGTGCTTTACTTAGTTGTTGAGTTCCTGTGTCAAGAAGTGTCGAGTGTGGCTGAGGAATTCATGAATAAATAAATACAGTGGAATCCCGATTTTTCGAATACTCGATTTTTCGAAACTCCCGATTATTCGAACCAAAACTCGTTTCCCTTGGATTTGATTTCAGTCAATACCACCTTCGATTTTTCGAGCTCCCGATTTTTCGAACCAATTTTCCGTTTCCTTTGGAGGTTTGAAAAATCAGGATTCCACTGTAAATAAATAAGAGAATAACGTTTCCTGACTATTGACTAATCAAAGTGAAGTTCAGTTAATGTTCAAAAACTGCCTAGTATGTTCTTGCCCGCATTTCTTTTAAAACCACCAATACATCAACCACTACGACGGTGCTAGACATGCTTAAAAGTAAGGGACCCATGTAAAAAACAATACGATAGTAAGGGGCGGGAGACTAGCGAGCCCTAAACTTCACTAAATTTAAAACTACAGTTTTTGTAAAGCTTAAAGCATGTTTTTTTCTCTGTGTGTGTTATAACTGTAACTTCAGAACTTGTTGTTTGTGTAAGTAGCCAGTTACACATTTGTCTCTATCGTAACCATTATTGTTTAGTGTCATTGTTTTCGTTATTAAATTAAAGGGAAAAATAAATAAAGAGACAGACTGCTTAACAGAAGATTGACATTCAGTTTGTCATGATACCATGTTTACTTGGAAACGGAAACAAGATTTCCGTGACCTGTACGTTCATCCAAATGCGTTATGCGTCATTAATTTAACAACAAGACTGATGCAACAGTCATGCTGCAATAGAGCTACTGCGGCTTTTCCTCGAATAATAGCCGTCCATCAATTAATCGCTCACCTCGGATAATCGCCCCTTTTGAGGAAAATATTTAAAATAATCGTCTCCCCTCCGCACATCCTTGTTAAATAACAGCGGAGTATGATACCAAGGGGGAGTTACATGCGGTACGGCTCATTGACGTCACGAAGTAGGGTTTTGATTTTGGACATTGATTAAAAAATATCAAATTGAATACATCAAAAAGCCCCAAAATAATGAAAAACGTTATAAGCATAATTTCTAGCGAGCGATATTTAAAATAATCGCCTTATTTGATTAGTCGCCCCCCCCCCCCCCTCCCTCCGCGAAAACTTTACGTTTTTTATACGCTACTGCAGCAGCAAGTTTCCTGAAGACCCGATTTAAATGCTGCAACTTTGTCGTATGCGATACTGGTTACGATAAACTACGGCACGATCTCGTATCGTGTACTAAACCTACAACTGGCTTACGAGTACGTGATTATATTAGTAATAAAACCCACAACTGGTTTACGAGTATTTGAAACCCTACAACACATCGTAGCCATAAACAATCTCACTTGAGCGGTGATGTATACGATTTTTCCTTGACACGAGCAGTGCGCGCAACAAATTAAAAGTTGCATGTGACAGATATGATGTAAGCAAAAGTTGTAACGTCTAAATCCGCCTTAACTGAGGACCATAATCTTCCTTATAATTCAACACATTGATACACCACCCAAATCATGATATGGTCAAAAAGTTATCGATATACACTATGTTCACTTGACGTATATCCAACGATGGAGGTTAATTTCGCATTTTGACAAGACTGCAAAAAATATCGGACCGGCCTCGATATTTTTTCGTCAAACTGTGCTTTGTTATCAATGTGTTGAGTTATAAAACTATTATTTCGCTCAAGCTTGCGTGATATCGCCTAATTTTAGCCGACTCGGCCTAGTCGGCCTCGTCGGCTAAGAATTAGACATATCACGCGTGCTTTCGCGCTATAATAGTTAAATGTTTGATAAGTAAAAAGGTTAGCTGTGAATATTAATAAATATAAGGTTAAAATACTAATTTATATGGAATTCCCACACAAATAACGTTATTTTTTCATTTTCTGTTAACGCACCAAGGGATGCGGCCTTGGGTGTCAACGTATTTTGCTTCAGAAATGACGGAACAAAGAGCTGCAAACGTATAGCATTTCTGTATTGCACGAGTCATGTGAGAGAGAAAGGAAAAGAGAGGCCGCGCTCGTTGCTAGCGCTTCGAGCTACTTCGTGCTCTCTTACCTCAAGATAAAAGCGCCCGTTGTGTAGGTTACTCCATACAAGATAATCCTTATGTAACTGTAGCCTTAATTACGGTGATCATCCTTTTTATAACATTTAATTTCCGCCAAAATTTTACTCCGCTTCATAAGGTACATTTGTATATGTTGTGAATTATGGAGAAAAACGCTTGTCCTTCGCTTCTTTCTTTTTTACTGATTATATAGTTATGTTTATGTTATTCAATTTATTATTTTTCTGTCTGTTCAACCCTTTCAACTCTTTCAGAGTCAGAATTAATTCTTGCATTGTCAGGTGTAAAATGCGGATCTAGCTTTTAAATCGTTGGGTATTAAAACCCAGTAGTTTTATGATCCAAAAAAAGCTGTCGGGTTGTATTTTAATGTAAAGCCGTTTGTTTTTCGAATTAAATACAATTTTTGGTTTTGAACGTGATTCTATTGACAGTGGAAGGTCTTAATCAGACTCGATAACAGCACGAGGAGACAGCTATTCAATCGGTAACACAAAACTCTCAAGTACATTTATAGCTAGTATAGACAATTGATAAATGCTATCGGAAATGTAGAATCACGTGCACTTGAAAACTAAGACAAAATAAACGTTGTACCTTAACGAAAAGCAAACATGAAGTGCACTTAGCGCTCGCCTGACAATATAAAACAGTAAAAAGTATAATTGCTCATATAAGTGTTACTGTAATGTATTAACGCGGCATTTTCGAGTTAATAAGTGGCGTTTTAACAATTTTCACAGGGCACGAAAGTCAGAAGTTACATTCTCTCCAAATATTAAAATTTATCGTCTTTTTTCTTAATCAGGTTATGAAAGTGGAAGAAAAAAGTCTGACTACGTGCTGTGCTTGCCGCACACAAACATCCGATTATTCATGGCGGGGTTTTATGTTTTCTTTCTTTAATAAGCTGCCATCGATCTTGCTGAACAAACGACATTACGTCAAGTCAGCAAACTTTGCTTAGTGCGGGGTACTAAATGGTACAACGTCAAGAACGTAACAGTCAGATAGCTCTGAAATCAAAACACGGTTTCTTTCCGGCATTAATCTTGCAGAACAAACGACATTAAGTCTACTCAGCAAAATTTCATTGCTTAGTGTGGACTGATGGTACAACGTCAGTCAAGAGCAGTCAGTCAGATAGCATGCACTAAAATCAAAACAAGTCAATGATTTACCCTTCAAATAAACTGATAAAGAAGCCCAACTGGTTGATGTCACGTTTCCGAACTCCAAATATCTGCTTGGCTTATCCGTAGAAACTTTTCCGGATTCAATGTGACTTTTAATTTTTACTTTAAACAATTCAGTCGAGTGGGAACTATCTTTCGTCGTTAAAACAATGTTTCTAAGGCCAGAAATATGTATTATACTTTTTCAAGCTTGCCTGGCGTGTTAAAATAATCAAATGAAACGGTTTCTATACTCACCCACTGTGGAATAATTTCAGTTCGACCAAAGAAAAAAAAATGTAATTGTTTGTTTTTAATAACACTTAGTTCCTCTGATGTGGCAGGTGTCAACGAAAGCATAAGAGATTATTACTTAAACTCAGCAGCAAAAAAAGATTTTGTGACTGTAATCTTAGTCCTAAAAGAGGTGTCGCATTAGCTATGACACCTCTGTTTTTCTTTCTGGTTTTTGTAGCCTTAGCGAGAGCCTCAACAACAAATTTCAAAAGTAACCATGATTTCGTAGAACGGACCGCAAGAGGAGTTAAAAAATCAGGTAGGGAAAACTACGAGATCAGTGTTACTTTATGCCTCGTTTATGGTTGGCTTTTTGCATCAATACTTAAAGGGCGGGGGAGCTTAAGCAACGACGACGACGACTGCAACGAGAACGGCCAAAAATAAGCAATAGGTTTAGATTAGCAAAACAACAACTGTGCACGTGCATCACGCTTTTTTTGTTCATTTCTTTGCCGTCGTTGCACGACTACGACGTGAAACTTCCCACTTGAACTGCATGTTTTATGGAGAACGTGAACACAAGACAACGATTTTCTTTTTCTTTTTCTGAACTGAGATACAGTCCTTTAGAATTCAATTCCAGAAACATTCGCCAACATTTGACAAATTGAACGAGATGGAATAAGAGCGATGAAGTTTAAAACAGCGCGAATTCACTTTTTAAGTGACGTTTTCGCCGCCGCTTCAATCGAGCCCGCGCAGTTTACAGCCACTCTTTGACTAAACCGATTAGTTTCGCCAGTTTGGTCTTATTTACATAGCATACAAAAGAACCATTTTGCAATTAAATTCAACACAACTGAAGCATTTCATTATGAGGGTAAACTTGATGAGATTGGCAGCAAGTGTAATGATGAAACTAGTGAAACTGACGATGTAATATGCAGGAAGATATAAAAATCAAAGTGCGAATACACACCTCATAGCATATCATATGCATATAGCTAAATCTCTTAAATGAAATCGTAACCAGTTTTTGCCCATATATCTCAGTTAAGGTTATAGTCAGTGAATAATACACAGCTAGTTCCAATATACATATTTTTTTCATACCGAACCCTGTAATCCAGTGGATTTTTCACGGTGCGAATTTCGACGCAAAAACTAAAACTAAACGTTCCCGGCACTCATTTATTTTTTCATGCATGTTCACCAGCGATCAACAATTGCTGACAGAAAAAAAACACGTCGGCGCGTTTCAACTTTTATGATACGATTAGAGTCTAGTGCCAAGCCTGTAACCGTTTACTCATGAATGATAAGTACGTAATATATTAAAATTGGCTTGATTTTGACACCGTCTCGAATTAAATAAAACCTACAAAAAACCTTTTGTTTTGCTTGTTCATTCAGTTTTACACAGAATAAATATATTACAAAAATTAATGCAATCTATGAGCTAGAAATAGAAAAACAAAACATTCAAATGAGCATATATCTTACGTCCACATCGAGGAACTAGTGTTTTTAATTTCATGTAATAATTGGGATGATCCAGATGAATTAGAGCGATTTTGCAAGTTGTTTTTCCTCTGCCGCCCCTCGCATGAGATATTCAAGTAAAACCAAATAGACTTCAAGCTCGATATTTCTATTGGATGATATCAGGAGGGCGGGGTGGGGGAGAGGCATCGGTGGCTAACATCGAACAAGCTGCCAGACTCGACTCGAAAGAATTGTGGGTCAACTTGTCTCGTCATAGACACATCCGGAGGTTGATTTCAAGCGATTCGCAGACATATTTGTTCTGATCTCCTGTTTCATGCAGAATAAAGACATTTCAGCGTATGACACGTGACATAATACTCCACGCCCGGGGGGGAGGGGGGGGGGAGTACTTGGGTCAACTTTTGCTGGGTATGTGCCGCTGGCCTCTCAGTGCCCCTACCCCATTAAAGCCTATTCTGTGGCCAATCCTCGGTAGGAAAAGAGATGGCGGCTGGTACATTTACCCATAATTCTTACAACTTTTTAAGGTTATAAAAACCACTGCAAGAACCGTGTACGATCAAACTTGCGCTACGTTGGATCACAGTAGATCGTGACCAGTCAAAATATAAGAAAATATAAGAAAATACTGCAAGGACTGGTCAAACAACGTGTAAGGGCGTGATTTCGATATTTCGGCTGGCCAACACCAGCCTTCTTCAGGTTTATTGCGGAAATATATAAATACCATGTAAGCTCGCGTTTTCCGCAATAAACCTGAAGAAGGCTGGTGTTGGCCAGCCGAAATATCGAAATCACGCCCTTACACGTTGTTTGACCAGTCCTTGCAGTATTTTCTCATAATTCTTAGCGCACAGAAACCTTAACAACGTTCATAAAAATGTAAAGAAAAGTTGTAAAATCTTCAAACCTGGTCTACACATTGTCCTTAGTACTGGAACAAGTATTGTAAAAATTTGGCTTTCTTTGTGCCTTGTATGCTGTGTTAGGTCCGCAAGGTATTGTGGTAAAATGAACAGCCGCCATCTTTTTTCCTACGGTGGATTATAGACCCCATCTTAGTCACTTTTGATTAAATGTAAATTTCGCAATCCCAACTTAGTCACTTTTTTTACCGCGAATCTTCCCATTTTTTGGTAATCCCTGCTAAAATAAAAGTATCCAAAAAATAATACTTGCCAGAATTTTCTTTCCCAAAATAATCCCGACAACCCCATTCTAGTAACTCTATTGAAAATGCAGCCCCATTATTGTCAATCCAGTCGTGAAAATGCGACCCCATCCAGCGGCACATCCCCATAAGCCTATTACTAGGAAGTACCCCCCCCCCCCCCCCCCGTCGAGACTCCACGAAGCTGGGGGTTTTATCGGCAGCCTTGGAAATGGTTTCCAGTCGCCATCAGTGAACGCGGAGAAGGCCCCTCGGGAAGAGGTTGATTTTAACGGGTCGATGCTCGCGCGCACCATGCCAAAATCGTATACAACTCCGCTCGTGTTTGTGGTAACGATGTTTCGAATGATTTCAAAACGTTTTCTAAATATGTTTTCATGTTTTAGGTAACAATCTTTAGCAAGGTTTGCTGAACCAGGGCCGTAGCGTAGCATGAGGCAAACTGAGGAACTTGTCTCGGTTAAAATAGTGAAAACTAGTACAAGCATTGGTTCTCTCTTGTAAAGGCTATGAAAGAAGTGTGTTTTTTCTTCTGTTATTGCCTCGGTAAGAATTTTCGTCTGGCTACGGCCCTGTGTAACCATATTGCATATAAAGCACGACAAAGTTGGACCTTGTAAATCAGCCTTTAACTTAACCCTTTCACTCTCAGAGTCAGTGTAGTTCTAACTTTTGAGTCTGTTGATGAGATCCTATGGTGTGACCATTCAAATGAAACCTCTTCAGCAGTACTTTTGCATGGTATCATTTGTTCTAACTTTTGAGTCTGTTGATGAGATCCTATGGTGTGACCATTCAAATGAAACCTCTTCAGCAGTACTTTTGCATATGCATGGTACCATTTGTTCTAACTTTTGAGTCTGTGGATGAAATCCTATGGTGTGACCATTCAAATGAAACCTCTTCAGCAGTACTTTTGCATGGTACCATTTGTTCTAACTTTTGAGTCTGTTGATGAGATCCTATGGTGTGACCATTCAAATGAAACCTCTTCAGCAGTACTTTTGCATGGTACCATTTGTTCTAACTTTTGAGTCTGTGGATGAAATCCTATGGTGTGACCATTCAAATGAAACCTCTTCAGCAGTACTTTTGCATGGTACCATTTGTTCTAACTTTTGAGTCTGTTGATGAAATCCTATGGTGTGACCATTCAAATGAAACCTCTTCAGCAGTACTTTTGCATGGTACCATTTGTTCTAACTTTTGAGTCTGTTGATGAGATCCTATGGTGTGATCATATTCAAATGAAACCAGTGGCGGATCCAGGGGGAGGGTCAGGAGGTCCGGACCCCCTTATCAGACCTGTGTCTCCTATGTGGTTCATAAAAATAATAGAATAAAATTGTTTTATACGTAGTTGTTTCACTTCCACCAGTTGGCTGATTGTCAAGTTTTTGACTTAACAAACGCATTTGGACTCTCAGGAATGCCGGAAATGACGTTTTAGAGGGTAAAATCGGAAATTTTTTCCCGGGAGATATGCACCCGGACCCCCCTTTCAGAAATTCCTGGATCCGCCCCTGGAAACCCTTTAACAGTACTTTTGCATGGTACCATTTGTTTTTCAATATTTTGCAAAATGAAATTTGGGATTTTTCTTGAATTTCGATTTTTGGGAGTTAAAAGTTAAATGACTCTGAAATGAGTTTGATTTTTTTTTCTTTAAGTGTCAATTGCATTCATCAACGAAGGCTGTTTTAATGCGGGGATTGAAGCTGGACAACACTTGGGCGATTTTTATGCTGCTTCTGACCCGATCGACAAGTGCGCATGGTCAGCTTTCCAACAGGGTTTTAAGGAGTTTTCTCTGCGGGATGGCGGTGTTTGCAGAGGAGGAAATAAACTTCAGGAAGCCTACACGAATTCTGGAACGTCTCTTGACTGTATACAAGGAGTGGGCGCAGGAGGTGCTGTGAATATCTATTCCATCAAACAAACACGTAAGTTGGTTTTGACAAACGAAAAGTAGCAAGGCAAGCTGGAGATTTAAAATCAAATAGGCCTTTTCATGACTGTGCCACTACTACACTGCCTGCGGTACAGCGGTTTCCTCTCCGAGAGGGCGGGAGTCACGAGAAGGCATGGGCACGAAAAGGAGCACTCAGTTTTCGTGCCCCATCCATGCCTTCGCGCGCCCGGAGGGCGAGGCGGGGGGGGGGGGGGGGGGGGGGGGGAATACTCCCTATAATGGACTCCACGGGGATACCTTTTTTTATGCTGGAAGTATATGAAAGGGTAGGAATTTCTGAGTTGAAGTATATAAAAAGGGTAGGGATATCACGAAGTATAAGAAAGGGTAGGGTAAGCACGAGTTGAAGTATAAAAAAGGGCAGGGAAAACTGTCATTTAAGTATTATTAAAGGGTCTTCCAAAATACGAATTCTTCAGTTTTTTTTATTTTCTTATGTAAAATAATTAGCGATATCGTTATTTAAGCTCCATAGGCATTACGAAATTTGAATCAAGGAAAAAGAAATGAACTCTGGTAGTTGGAGGTAAATGATGCATCATGAAAACCACCTTATTCGAAAATGGCGACCAAGTTATTATTTTTATGTGCCATTGTGTCAACTATCTAGCCATTGATGGCCAAAATAGTTTACATGCATTATTACTTTTAATTTATTTTACTTTATTTGCTCCTGCTTTTTTCTGCCGTAAGGATCAGTTTGTCGTTTCTTTTGTCAGTCTACTTGAGGATACCTGTAAATATCGGTTTTTAGCACACAAAGAAACAGAACCAAATATAAACGATACACATTCACACAAGATACCTAAACATCGAGTAAAGCGTTGTCTGATTTCACCTACGCTTACTCGAAAGTCATTAAAATAAACATCCTGAAATGAATCAATAAAAATACACTAAACGAGATTTGCGAAACTGCACGTTGTGGTTGTATTGGAAAGCGTCTTATTATTCACGAAATTTATCCACACAAGATATAAATCAGCGTATAAAGCTAGAATTATCAGTGCTCAGATCACTGAATATTTCTTTTGCTGCATCTAATTTTTGGCTGTTTCTGTTTTTATTTGAGGTTCTCGGTCATTTTTGCTTGTTTATTTTTTTGTAGCTATTGTATGCGGCATCGAATCGTCCGACAAAGCCTCAAAAACTTGTCGACGACAACGACAACAGGAAACGGAGAAAACAAGAAACGATTACGAACTTGGGGATCCAGATCCTTATTATAACCTCCCTTCCCTAAAAAGATCTCAAGCGGAAGTGTACAGGATTCTGTTGAAGGACGATCTAGATAAACACTGGATTCAGTTGTACAACGCCACTATCTTCAAGAATTTAGTCCTCTTGAAAGCGTTCTTAATTAAAACGAATAACACCGAATTTCAAACCACGGGGGACTACATCAGAACATACAATTTCTTTACACAAAATCGACTGGCGTATGTTCATCCGGTAAGTTTTAAAAAGCTCGATAAAAATTTCGTTACATAAACTATTTGGCCAATCAGTTACCAAACAGTTACGGTATTTAAATGTACCATAGGTCCACGAATTATAGCCAAAAGGGGGCGATTATTTGAGGGGGGGGGGGGGGATTAATTATGCAAGGGAGGTGATTAATGAAAACGTTTTTCGCTAACTATACGACTCAAAAAACAATTTAAAGGTGAAAAACTTTACTTTAACATCCCACATCTATTTGCTAAGATCTCTCGCACAACTTTATATAAATTGTACGACAAAGCACTGAAGTCAAGAAGGCACGGAACAAACCGAGTGAGGTCCACTTTGGAAGTGATGAAGCTTGCTTTCAAAGTGCTCTAGAGGATAAAAGAGCTGACGTGTCTAAAACGATAACATTTGTAAGAAAATAGGGCACATCTACTAAAATGTTGGAAACATTGAAAGGTCTTAAATTATACCCTGAAATGTAATTTAGTTTAGTACAGGGCTATGTATATGAGGTTTATTTTTTCCTTTTCTGCCGATTGCCATGTCCAATTGGTTTAAATCTCTTTCACTTACACTTTTTTTCCTTTCTTCTTTTTTTACAGAATGACTACAAGTATTTTCGGTTTCAGTTTCAAGATGACAGCAATCCTTTCAGGAATCTATCTGAACTGGCTCTCTGGCGAGATGACGGCGTGTTTACTGATCAGCGGTTAGCTGGCAGCAACCCAATGGCCATTCAAAGGGTTTCTTGGAATCCAGGTAACCAGGCCTCCGATAGATATCTTCGTAAAGGAAGAACACAGACATGCATGTGAGCCAAAATAGGGGTGTTTCTTGGTGTTGCGGAAACCATTGTTGGTTAGCTTTTGTGGTGTGGTGTGGGTATTGTTCAGTGTCTTTTGAATCTTTTGTTTTACGTCATTTGGTGATCACACCAGCCGCAACACCCAGAAACTACCCAAAATAGGACCATATGAAGAAATTGACCTCAGATTCGGTCTCTGTGTTGTTGTTTCGTTTTTTTCCACAAGGATCAGTTTCCGTTTAGTTTGTTTCACTTGAAATGGATTTACACGGATTGAGTAATTAACCTTATTTTGGGTGATTGTTTTTCTTGCGAGGGGGGGGGGGGGGGGGGGGGGGTAGTCTAGAGAAAATGGAAAATATTGCAGATGAAGTATGTCGGGTATACATGCATTTCATCACCTAAGGACAATCCTTAATGAGCTCGTTAAGTGATTCGTTGCATGTAGTAGTATTTGATATTTTTTTTCCTTGGACTACGCAGAAATCAGTGGAGGAGTGGACTGGACAGAGCTGAGCAAGAAACTAAATTCAAAATTTGACTGGGAAGGAGCAGTCCAAGATGTGTTGGGAAGAAAGATTTCACTTAATCAGGTCATGTTTATTTATAAAAATATATCTCAATTAATGAAAATGAAGATTTTTTTAAAATACATGAGATGCAACTACGTAAGTTTCAAATAAAGTAAAACAATTCTGGCCCATGCCCTTTGTGATCGATACCGATGCTAACGTCCTACCACTGAACTATCAGGCTCTTGGAAACAAGACCAGTTCAACCATTGCTTTTCAGCTAATTTAAAAGTGAAAATTGGAATACTATAGGCCCTTGATACCATCTTTTAGCCATCATAAAACATTTTCCCACAATTCGTTTTTTATCGCAGGAAGGATGTGACATTCGTATTAATGTAATATTAGTCAGTAGTCAGTTTTAACCCTCGGACGTATATTTTCAAGACCATTTAAGATTAGTAAATGCTATTTTTAGTAGCTGTTCATTTATCCCTAAGACACATTTTGGTAAAGTTTGGCGACAATCGGTTCCTATGGAAACGAGATAGGACGTCGTAAGTAACATGTGGTCAAGCCATTTTTGAATAAAAATGCGTATTTTTCACTTTTTTTCAGTGAAAAAAAAAAAAAACAAATAAAATTCTACCAAAAGCATCAAAATGTTTAATTGTATGTTATTTTGTAACTCTAGCAAACAATATTTACAATTTCCACATTTTCCCAATAAATTTGAATTTTTATTAAAATCCAAGATGGCGGCCGTCTTGGCGGCCATTTTGGATGACTTCACGGACCCCAGCAGCGTCACAACCTATAATATTTACCTTATCTTGTAGAGCACATTGCGGGCTATTTATTAGATGTAAAATATTTCCGAAATATTGCAACATCGCAAAAACCCAAGGAGGGGGGCTGCAACAAGCCCCCCTTGTACCACGGTGGGGGTATAAGTTTGCGTGTACGTCCGAGGGTTAATCAATGCTGCACTTATAACAGGCAATATACCAGGGTTACATTTATGCGGTTCACTTTCCTCTCTACAACGGACTGCCTGCGGTCAGCCATGATGGTGACGAATTTGGCACTTTAATGGACGCTTTCTCGCCTATCGCCATTTTTGCATCTAAGCCCAGCAGGCAAAAGCTACCAAACAGGCTTAAACCGGTTGCCATTCAACTGAACAGTTCTGCAGGTGGGTTTGTCGTTGCTCCTTATTCTAACGCGTTTTAACGCCGTTTTCGAATTCTAACCTCGTTCCCAGGGTCTTTCATCGGCTCCACCCCTCGTTCCTTTGGGGTAAGCAGATGAAGTATCCTGGGAACGAGTTGATGCGACGCTCTGGTAGTCGTGGGACGGACGCACTGAAGGTGGCCACGTACGCTTCGTTCCTGATTTTTGGGACGAGATTAAAGTATGTATATATGTACGTCCTTCTCATGACGCTTTGCGCTTAACTGGCCCCTGAGGTCTAACGGCAGGGGTACCAATAGACATAGTACCCTTACCTCTCTCCCAAAAGTATTATTCGGCCCTCGACTGACCTTCACCAAAGGAAAATCTCGTTATGAGTTATTCCTCTTCCCAGGGCTGTTTTACGTTTAATTTTGATTTTAGAGTCAAATTGCTTTTATTATTTGAGCTGAAACGGGCATTATCAGAAAGTTGAACAGCCTCTCTATATATTTTCGCAAGGCGGGAATTATTATCAAGTTCAAGTTGTTGTTCAAATTATCGTTGCTAACTTAATTAGGAGGATGGTTACGCTTGTTACGTGAACATACATTATAGTTGGTCGTCTTCGTAATTATAATGTAGTTTAAATTTAGTTGTACTCCATAAATACTTTACTATTCATTCTCTAATCAAAAAATTATCGTTGATTCGGCTGTTTATTTATTTAGGCATTCGTTCGTTCTTCCGTTCTAGGAAACAAACAGAAAGGACGCACCCACGATCCGTCCGTTCATTCTTTCAATCAGTAAATGGACAATTCATCTGACTATTCCTTTCTGTTACGCGGTCATCTTTTACGATCGCGTTTTTTATATATTAAAGTCTGAAAATAGCCATCAAACTTTTCGCGATCTATATAGTTCGTCTGGTAAAAGAGTCGTAAAACGCATAAATATTTTTTTTTATGTAGATTCTCCAGTGTTTACTCCAGATGACAGCGAGTTATGGTTAAAGGCAAAACACGTTCTTCAAGGAGTAGACTTTGCGCAAGCACAGGTGGTGGAACATCTTTTCAAGCTCCATCTTTACATGGAGCCCGTGTGTGTATGCATACATCGACGCCTGTCAAAACTGCACCCATTACACGCACTACTAAAACATCATTGCAGGGGCTTAGTAGGGACAAACAAGTTTGGATATCCATTCCTTATGAGGCCCATCCTCGGTTCTCTTGATAAACTGCTGACCATTGGGCGGCAAGGTGCAGTGGAGATGATGTTAAGAGCGTATCAAGAAATGACCTGGGATGAGACGGATTTTCTGGCAAATATAAAGGTTGGCGGTGTAACCATTTTCGCTGTATGCCACAGGCAGGCAAAATTAAACAATTATTCATTGACTTGACTGTCTACCCAACCCAAACAACCTGCAGTCTTCCTCCACTTAGTTTCCTTTTTTCCCCTTTATTTTCCTTTTGCCTGTTTAAGCATTTTAATGTACTGTGCAGCAATTTTCAATGTTGTTGTAACCCAGGAAATGCTCAAAACTGAACGTAAGGCCAATAACCCGTGTTTTTTTTTGTCGTTATCTCTTAATTAAATTTCTTAAAAAAGGTTAAATATTAGACTTTAATCTTAAATCTTTACAATATTCTCCTAAAATAGTAAGAACTAAAATGTATTTGTTTTCTTGTATCACACTAATGTATTCGCACCATCTTCACTTTTAAAGAAACGAGGGCTTGATGATAAGGACAAGCTGCCATATTTTCCGTATAGAGACGATGGACAGCTGATTCACGGTGCCATATCCAACATGGTAAATGAATATATCGACCGGTAAGTTAGAATACAAATATAACCCTGCGCAATCTCAAAGGACTGTAATATCAAAAGCAACCAATGGTTAACCAATCAGAATTAACGCAACAAACGCAAATGAAAAATGACTAGAATAAAAGCTTTGCAACTGAACATGCTCATGTAACCCGGAAAGCGCTCGTGTAGTCGTTGCCAAGCGCGGGAAAATAAACAGTCGCTGCCAAGCGCGGGAAAAATATACAGTCGCCACAAGCGCGGGAAAATATGCAGTCGCTGCCAAGCGCGGGAAAATATACAGTTGCTGCCAAGCGCGGGAAAATATGCAGTCGCTGCCAAGCGCGGGAAAATGTGCAGTCGCGGCCAAGCGCAAAAAAAAAACAAAAAAACATGCAACTGTTGCAAAGCACAGTAAAAAATAAACATGGTTTAAAAAAATTGTTTATTAAACATGAAGGAGATTAGTATTCATGTCTCCAAATTTGCCCCATCTGGACATTACTTTGTCAGCGCTGGCAGCTGCAGTTAACACTCATTGCCCTGCGAAATTCCGTTTCAGGCTCCTGATCGCTTGCTCTATACTGTTTTTAGAGACATTTGGCGTTGTAAAAGTCAATAATAACTTGTTCGGCTGATAAACGTTCTTAATCGTTTGTTATTTAAGGTATTACAAATCACACAAAGAAGTTCAGCGTGACATGGAGCTGCAAGACTTTGCCCAAGACACTTCCATAGGATCTGGAAGGGTGAGACTTGCACCATGCTTTGCTTGACTTTCATTCTGTAATACTTTTGAATCTTCCCCAATCTGACAATGAATTAACACCTGGTTGGCCTTTTTTTGCTTTAAAAATTATTATTTCGATTTAAACTAAGAAAAAATACTGTACATTGAAATGATTGGCGAGAGAGAATTTACATGATTTAGCCTGACGAATAGGGGTCTGCATGACGCTTTTTGAGGTCGCTATATATTCATTTGCATGCTTTATGGTTAACGTTGTTTGTTTTGGAGAAAGTTAAGCCATATGAAGCTACGCAAACTACGCAGGGTATAATTTTACTCCAATATAACCTGTGCGCAGGTAGGGGAATCTTTGCTGACGTCATTGTTTACATTTTGCTTCATTAGGATACAAATCTGCATAGAGAAGGCATCATGCTAAATACGAATTGACTTCAAAAGTTGAAAGAGCTTGTTAAACTTAGTGATCTATGCAATTTTCAGCTTTTTTATGCAATATTTAAGGAAATATCTGCTATCAAAAACGGAAAAATTGTTGGGTGGCAAAAGCGCTAATGAGCCATACATTCTTTGTAAAAGTTTGAGTTTTTAATACAGCATTGCATGAAGGGTATCTAGTATATTGGACTCAAATTTTCAGAGAAAGCTAATTGTGCTATGCCCTTTCAATGCTCAGAGTTGATTTTTTTGTAGGTAGGTTAATTTTAGAGAACGAGGCACATATGCTAATAAGGCCAAAATGGTAAACAAAGATTCCCATATAGGCTGTGTCACCTACTTGAACGTATTCAACAAACCATGCATGCACGGTTTTCACTTTCAGGTCAGAAACTTTCCGACGAAAATCACTTCCAAATGGATCCTTAAGAAGCACTTAACAAGGATTATCTGGGTACTGAGCGCGCAACACAGTGCGGTCAACTACCCCGCTGACCACATGGCAGCGCTGACGCCTAACACACCTACCAAACTTTACAACGATAAAAGAGTAGGGGCCGACCACTATGGCGTCTTCAATCTACCAAGGAAATTGACATGTGGGGTAGGTTTATATTCGGAGGTAGTTTGCATAACATTAAAACTACAAAAATACGCTTAAAAGCACTGAGTTAATGTAACTTAGGAAGGGGTACTTTTGCTTTTATTAGTGTTTTTTGGTGGAGTATTAGCAGTTCGAGAGCCAAGAATTGTGTTGTGTTAAAGATATGCTTTAGCTTCACTGATCTGCTTATAGGCGGATGGCCGACTCTTCCCCAGTCTTCTCTCTACGAAAGACGCGGGAATGGCGATCGTGGGTAGGACGCGGAAGGAGAGAAGCGCGACCGAAGGGGGTGATGCCACTCGCGCTCCCCTCGGCCGCGCTTCTCTCGTTAATAGACTATTTTGCTAATGTTGTGTTCCCAGTGCATCTTGGGTAGTTCTAGTCCTTTGTGGGGGCAAACGGCCAAAATTAAAATTTCAAATTACCTGCCAAACTGGTCGTTTGCCCCCACAAAGGACTGGAACTACCCAAGATGCACTGGGAACACAGCATTAGCAAAATAGTCTATTGAGAGACGACTGGGTACGAGTTAGGGGGATGGGGCTCACATCCAATATGTGCAAGTCCAGAGGGACTTGTATCCAGAGGGGGATTTTATTCGGAGGGTCTTTTATCCAAGGACGTATATCCAGGGGTATTTATATCCGGGGCCGGATATCCAAGGGATTTATTTTCCAGGGAATTGAACCAGAGGCACGGAAAAGCCATATTATCATAACTGTATGACATAAAACTCAGTTACGGAACCACTAGAAGATTTGTTTGCATTTGCAGGATCTAACTTTTGCGATTTCTAGACAGAGTTTTTCTAAAGGGTACTGACTATTGCGATTCACTGTAGGTCGAGGACAACTTTGTATACTGCGGAAAACTAAACAACATTCAGTATAACTTAATAATTTTTAACATGTTATGTATATTGTCAGTCTAAACAATGCGTCGATTCGTGTCCTAAAATCCCCCAAAATTTCATGCCATACGGTAATTTGTTCATTGCATTTGCGTTATTGGAGCGCTTAGTGATGGGCGAGTTAGTGTCCCGACTCCTCTAGAATCGCCGCTGAATAGTATCACTGGCTCAAGTTATGCTTTTCGATCGGACGGGACAATTAAAAGAAAACTATTCTTAATTTGAATATCTATCATTTAAAACTGCTCTAATCTTATTAAATTAATATCTTACTTTTTGTTTTTGTTTTATCCAGACCCAGGCTGCTCTATCTATGACATTGGCCTCGATGCGTTATGACTCTCTGTTCGATTACGCGACAAATCTGAAAGACAAAAAGGGAAAACTTGTTGTCCAGAAATACTACAACTATTTACATGGATCTGTAAAGTCGACCATTGAAGCGAGAAATGCACAGAGATTCAAACAAGGCTATTTGCCCTATCCATACCTCTCACCAGAATGGATAGCTAATAGCATCCATACTTAGGCCTTGGAACTGTAGCTGGAGAAAATAGACCGCTTCTTCGCGGCGTCACGACATTCCATAGTGATGACGCAACGCCACATGATTGGTGGTGGTTCTGAATGGTTCTAATAACCCTTTCATTTTAAAAAAATCCCTTTCATTCTAAAAACAAATGACAAATTTTACTTTGTAAAATGTCAAGAAACAATTGCACCAAATGAAAGTACTGTTTGACCCATTCAAAAAGTCAACTTTTGTACTTAGAGCAGTTTTCAAATGAGTTCTTTGGTTTACTGATTAGAAGTAAAACCAAAACCAATCGTGATTTGTTTTCACGTGTTTTCCCGCGCTTGGCGTTGGCGACAGGAATAGGCCATTTCCGAGTTACGTTACGCCTCGTTGTCAAAGCGAGGCTAGGTGCACAACCTTTCATATGGAAATGAATTTTTATTCAAATGCAAATAAAACTCATTTCCATATGAAAGGTTGTGCACCTGGCCTCGCTTTGACAACGAGGCATAAGGTAACTCGGAAATGGCCTATTTGCTTCCAGCTTTGATTGGTTTATTGAATAGTCTGCGACATTTGTGATTGTCCGGAGAAATTACTTTGGTTTTGGTTTTATAACACTCAATTGAAAACTGCTATAAGAAAGCAACCAGATTGGATAGCTTACGTCATCAGAATGGAATTTCCTGGCCGTTGTTCAGTCGTGTGGAGTGTTGTGCAAAGCCGTGAAAGAATGTCTGTTTTCTCACTGCAACATTTTAACTCACTTTAGGCTCATAAACTAAACCAAAATAGAAAGCATACTTGAAATTAATTTCACTGTAAAAGGAGTAAAGTCAAACTGGATGTATTGTGTTATTATTTTAGTAGTAAATCGTTCCTCATGGATCTATTATGGAACTGGCTGACCATTCAAAATAATATGTTAAAGGGAAATAAAATGCTTAACAATGATGACTTTATTGTTGTTGGAATTTTACAGATCCTGAATGCAAAAGACTTGTTATTTCATTTGTTGTTTTCCCATAAACACATTACTTTATGTTATATATAGAGTTGGATATCTTATTCCCCGAATTTCCAGGCTGCTGTTACCTTTCCGAATCAAACTGACGACATCTTTATTCCTCCGAAAAAAAAAAAGACGTTAAAATTTTTCTATGTGACGACCGTTCGAAGTCACATTTTACGTAAAAAAAAAACCCTCCGGATTCTACCGTAATTCATATTTCGAATATCTAAGGCCATGAACGCTTCAGTACAGACATTTCAACGAAAGGATGCTTCGGCGGCCGGTAGATTGCAAAACCAGGGCACCAGGACAGGGAACGGCAAAGGAATGTACCAAAATGTAAAACGCACGTGCAGAGGCATTGTTTTCGCTAATTAAACCTATTGTTTTGTGCCGTTCTCGCTGCCGTCGCCGTCGTGATTGCTTAGGCCTGATAATCGGGACGCGACGGGAGGAAGACAAAACGGGCGATGTCGGTTAATGCAAAATAATTCAGACCGGGCAAGCAAAATACTAATTCAAATAGGTGGTATCAAATACTAACTGTAGACATAGTTTAATATGTCTTAAAAGACACATTCAGCCCCCCCATCCGCCTGAATACCCTGAAGAAGTCCCCAGAAAGACCATCCCCCCTGTAGAATTCCTTTCCAAAAACAGTGTCCCCCTAAAGAATTCCCTATCCTCGACTGTGTTTTTCCTGCCACCCCTGAAGAATTCCTTTGTTTTTTCCTTAGTTCCCCTGAAGAATTCCTCATATTTTTTAATACACCATGACCCCCTAAAGAATTTCGTCAAAATGTGCTGCGAACCATGAAGAAATCCACTATTCCTCAACCCCGGGGGGGTACAAAAATTTGATGGCATAGCCCAATTAGGGGCAGTTAATAGTCGGGCAGAGGGCCGTTAGAAAACGGCGGGAGAAAAATTGAAGAGAGTGATACAGATAACCCATGCCCTCTCGCCTTCCTTCCCCGTTAACGCCTGTTTTTCCTGTTCCAGCTCTATTTTGTTTGATGTCCCGTTTAGCGCGTTTTACAAGTTTCGAGCCGCTGGCCATCGTTGTTTTGACCTTGTCAGTTTCTTCAAACAATTCAACGTTTTCATTGGTCATTGTTTTGTTTTCGACTCGTGATTGGTTCTTTCAATTGAATGAAAGCAGGAATTATTTACAATTTTGATCCTGGTTGAAACTTGCTGTAGGCAGTCACGCAGGTAAACATGGCGTCGTTGCTTCGAGTGAGCAGTGTACTACGTTGTATTTCTCGAAGCCATGATGCCAAAACATGTCTCAAACGATGCCCTGTTCTTTCTTGCACATCGTGGCGACACAAAAGTTCAGGCTCAAGGTATGTAAAGATACCGAACACGTAAGAAAAGATTAAGAAAAGCTAGTAATCTGCCATGTTCTAGAGCGCGGTGATCACGAAAACTTCCTGAACTGTATGGACGTATTGAAGTGAAAGACAATGTATGGGGTTATACGGAAATCTTTCCTGGAAGACTCTGCAAAAAAAAAAAACAAAAAAACACTGAGTTTCCGAGATGCATAGAACCGCTCAAAAAACGAGAGGCATGCAGATCACATTTGATTAAAATGTTGTGAGACCCATACTGTTTGGAAGAACACTCGCCCAGAAAGGTGATCAATTTTGATTCGACATCTATAACTTGCAAAACCTTTGCCAGAACGGTCCGCAGGTGCGATAAAAAATAAAGAAGTGCAATGAGATAAAATACATTATACACTATATACAGTGTATACTGTATACACTGTATACAGGGGTGTGTGTTTGATTATATTTTGATGATACACTTGTACGTACTAAGCTCAAAGTTAATTATATACACGATACCGGTATGCCTTTGATACTGGTACAACTTCATCCCTGTTCCCTCTTGTGGCCCTGTATTCATTTACATGATACCAGTGCAAAATCTCATTCCGGTACGAGTCATGCTGGTGCAAGTTCATCCTGGTAGCTGTACCGGATCAAGATTCTCATACTGGTATAACAAGGAGCCCGTTGGGCTTCGAAACTGGCTCGTTTGGTCCCAGTTTTCACCCGGTTTTCATTTTAGAGTTTTATATTAGCAATCCACAATATTTGTTTGAATACATATATTTTGTTTACTCTTTCATCGCCTTGCCGTAAGGATCAGTTTGCCGTTTTCTGATTTTCTACAAGTAATTATTGTACTGATCCAGGTCTACAACTGGGAGATCCGGCACCTCTCAACGGTTTGTCGCTTTGGTCTTGCTGATATTTTATATCACAATATACAATCTAGTATCTATCAGTATGCACAGTCCAGTCCAGTCCACATTTACATTTACATTCCACAACCCGCTTCAAGCACTCCTTAGGGACGGACTATTTTATTGTTAAGAGGGGGGAGGCGGGGGGGGGGGGGGGGTGGGCAATTACAAAAAAAAAAATTCCTGCACAGCAAAAGTAAAGAAAAAAATAATGCAAAGAGAGCGAAAGAAAAAAAAAGGTATGGAACAATCCCGAAAAAAATACTTGCACAACATCCGAGACGGAAAAAAATTCATGATCAGAAAAATTGCCCAACACCGCCACCTCCCCCACCCCGCACAAAAATAACATCGTACACCTTTAGTAGGCTACAATTTCAGGTCTATATTTTTTTTCTCTGATCGACTCGGTACTGTTGGAAAAAAACGTAAGTTTAGAACTTAATCTTTTTTTTTTCGCTTTAAAATCCTTACCACCTACTACAAGGAATCAGGATTGTTTTAACACAGGCATTTTGGAGAATCGGTGATGGGGTTTCGAATAAATTAACAATATCAACATGATTGATCAAATAGCGTGACATAACTACGAGATGTTCGGAATTTGAACGTGACTCCACGGAGTAATGCTTGAGAATTGTTTACTCAGCAGTTCTGTGACCTGTCGAGACGTATTTTATTCAACGATGATTTGGTTAGAAAAATTCAACTCGCTTTCCTTTTACCAGAAATAGATCGCATCCGAAAATCACAGAGATTTAATTTTTAACAATTCCGTCGAAACCACTGCCCGCCTCGACTAGCTAATCTGCTAACTGCGGGCAGTGGATATTGCTTTATGTAAAATTTGTGATTATTAATAAACAGTTGAACAGTAAACAGTTGAATAAACAGTTGAAATTAGAACGGTAAATATTTGAATTATAGTTGCCGACATCACTGATTACGCCATTTCTGAAAACCGGAAGTAAACTAGGTACGGTGTTGGCCGCAGCAAAAGCGATTCCCGGGGCAGGTGACCCGACAGGCCGAAAAAAAAAAGAGGGTATTTTAAGAACTGACTCGTCGAAGCGACGAGCCAGTTAAAAACTTTTACCGGGCGGGTACCATGTTAACGCAGTAGGACCACTCGTTTTGGCATGAAATCACTCTCTTGGAAGACTAGAGCAGGTAATGCATGTGTAATAATTATTTGCTGTTTTTATCAATACATGTGGATCGGTATGAAGCAATGTCCCTTCATGTAAACATGGTATGACTCCATACCGGTACAAACATACATTTGTAATGATCATACCGGTACGAAGTTATACTGGTGTCATATAAACAGCCCCTTACACTAAAATGACCATGGTGTCAAGTGTTTTACATTTTTTTAAACTAACTTGTATTCATTGTATTTCTTTCATGACTATTTTTCTTAGCACCTCTAAATTGAATAAACATTTAAAAGAAGATGCTGAAGTTGTTATTATTGGTGGTGGTGTTTTGGGAACCAGCATCGCATATCACCTGGCTAAAAAAGGCATGAAGGATGTTGTGCTCTTAGAAAAATCTGAGTTGACGGCTGGTTCCACGTGGCATGCGGTAAATAAATATTTTTTATCCTTTTGATGCATCAGTAAGAAAAATTATGACCACTAGAATCATTTCTAAAATTTTCACTGTACATGTGGTTGTAGACTTTTTAAGTGCACCCAGTTGCTTGATCTGCTGGTTAAAATGGCAATGAGTTCATAATAAAAACACAAAAATTTAGCTTGCATCGCACATGCTTTAAAACAAACTGCACATACATGTAGTTCAGGCACATCTTACATGTACACTCATATAAACAATGATTTCTTTCATCCTGTGGCCTTTCCCATGAGAAAAAACAAACAAAAAAAACAGAGCAACTTGAACAAGTAGCTAAACCAGTGGCAAATCTAGGAAAGATTTAGTGAGAGACCCTTCTTTGTTGGCACAAAAATTTGAACTTCAAACTTTTCAGCTAGAGACCAGCATTTTCTGATACCTGTGAGTTGAACTTCCACCAATGTTATAATTTCTTCTTTATACAGTCTCTGTTTATCACCAACATATTTTCAAGGCTGTGCTCTAAGAATTATCATGGAGAGCATGCCGGGCACTGCTAAATCACAACCCTTTTGTGATTTTTTTTATAATACTGAACCTTTCATGTTGTACATGTATCTTCACAGGCTGGGCTCACAACTTATTTTAATCCTGGCATAAATGTGAAACACATTCACCATTATAGCATTCAGTTATACTCAAAACTAGAGGAGGAAACAGGACAGGTATGGTTGTAGGTGCTACATGTATTGTGTAGTTCCAGAAAAAATCCATACCCACCCCATGGAAGGTCATTGGAAATTCCTAGGGGGAGGGGGGTCTTAAAAGCCAACATTTTAGAAGCTTGTATGAAGCTAAACTGGAATTTCCTGGGGGGACGGGGGGTGCTAAACAAAAAACCTTCCGTGGCGGGAGTATGGATATTTTCTGGAACTGCACATTACTCAAATGTTTCTTCCCATAAATACAGATCAAAATTTTTTCTAGTTCTTTGGTTCTCCCCCAAGGTAAAGTCGCACAGTCATGAGCTGCAGGCGTCCTACTCCACCAGAGCTTAACCCGGTTTCCATAGCATGAATATAGGAATATCGCTACTCTCCCTTGGATGAGATGCTACAGTGTAGTCCATCCCAGGGTTACACCCAGCATTTTGTCACAGGTACCCATTTATACACCTGGGTGGAGAGAGACAAAGTGGAGTGAAGTTTCATACACCCCAATAAGCCCTTCCTATCCCTCAAAATTAAGGGTTGCTAGAGCTTACAATACCAGTCAAATGAAAGTTGGTAGTCACTCAAAACTCAAATTACTTGACTCAACTAACAATGCTTTCTATGTGTTTTTATTAAGGATGTTGGTTTCCACACACCAGGCAGTTTACGGTTATGTACAACACCCGAGCGTATGGATGAGGCCAAATATCAGATGCAAAGACAAGGCTGGCATAAAGCCCCGCAGTGGCTGGTGACTCCAGATGAAATTGCAAAGATGCATCCTATTCTTAAAATGGATGATGTCTTGGGAGGGTTGTTCAACCCAGGTAGGTGATACTGAGAATATTCATAGATAATTTAATAGTCAACTCCGTTTTAGTGCTGAGTGACATTTCCAATGTAGTGTTGATCCCTGTCATATTCAAAAAATTGAAAAAACTCAACCATCTCAATGATCAAGGGAACCACTACTGATCTCCTTCGTTGCCCGTTTGAATGGGTATTTCTTGATGTTTCACAAACAATGTTGGTTTGTTGTTGTATTGCAGTGTGTTGGTATCAGACAGTGTCATTTGAATAGTTTGTGTTAATTGTTGTCATTTGATAATCAAAACCTCAACAAATATAATGTGCAGTTCCAGAAAATATCCATACTACCCCCACGGAAGGTTTTTTGTTTAGCACCCCTGTCCCCCCAGGAAATTCCAGTTTAGCTTCATACTTTGCTTCTAAAATGTTGGCTTTTAAGACCCCCCTCCCCCTAGGAATTTCCAATGACCTTCCATGGGGTGGGTATGGATTTTTTCTGGAACTACACAATACAGGACTAAGTTCTTTTCATGAAAACCAGTTTCTGTGCCAAAAAAGAGCTGATTATTTGGAGCAGTGCAAATTTCAACCCTTCATTTACTCAGTTTCCCTAGATACATGTACTTTCTGAAGACATAAATAAGGATGGATTTTTATAATTAATTAATAATATATTGTTATGATATTTTACTATTTGAGCTACATTAAGGCAGTTTATTTTTATAAGGAATCTTTGTATTCTGTATAAACTGACCTAATTATTCAGATCTTGTTTTTTTACATTTATTTTCATTGTTAATTTATCTTTAATTTGTATAGTATGTTAAGATCTGTATAATTAAAGTTGAGTAAGTAAATAAATAAATAAATAAATAAATACAATATTTATTTTACATTCTTTGGTTAACAGATGAAGGCCATATAGATCCATATTCACTGACTCAAGCTCTAGCCATTGGTGCAAGGATGCACGGTGCTGATATTTACATGCCTGCTCCAGTCACTGGTCTAAGCCACAGAACAGATGGTCGGTGGGATGTGCTCACTGAACATGGTACAATTAGGGCTAAACAAGTGGTAAATGCTGCAGGTAAACATACAGTGATTACAGTTAAACCTGCATTAAACTTATACAGTATTAAACAGACATCCTCCATTAAGCGGACAGTAAACATACAGTGAGTACAGTTAAACCTGCATTGTGTAGTCCCAGAAAAAATCCATACCCACCCCATGGAAGGTCATTGGAAATTCCTAGGGGGAGGGGGGTCTTAAAAGCCAACATTTTAAAAGCAAAGTATGAAGTATACAGTATTAAATAGACACCCTCCCAAGCGGACAGTACATGTGGCTGTAAACTCCCAAATTTTTGTTCCCATGTTTACTGTAAAGAATATGTGTGTTAAACGGACACCTATTATACAGATTTTTTATTTACGACTCAAAGACTGCTTTAAGACCGCTTTAATGAACATTGCACCTATTATACAGATGCGGACACCAAAAAATTGAATTATTAAGATACACTAGTGATCAGTAATACAACTTGAACTTATGGATAATTTCACAATATTGGTTGTGTAATGGAAGGTACATGTAGCGTGGCTGTGATATTTCGTAACACAATACACCACACAAGGCTCTAATACCTTTATATTTATTTTTAGTAACATTATAGTTTAATTCCTCTGATGTTCATTTTTGGTAGGGTTCTGGGGCCGTGAGATTGGACGGATGGCAGGACACGAACTTCCTCTTGTGGCTATTCACCACCAGTATTTTGTTACATCCACCATCCCAGAAGTTGCAGCCCTCAAACATGAACTGCCTGTCATACGAGACCTTGAAGGGTCCTACTACTGTCGGCAGGAGAGGCAGGGCTTATTGGTAGGGCCTTATGAACATCGAGACAAGATGAGGTTACAAGATGAGTGGTACAGTATCAATTTTACTGTTTATAACACATGCGTACACTGTACGATATACGCACGCTTACTGATGCATGCTCCTATTTTTTAACATAAATTTTTAAGGTGGGATGGTGTGCCTCCAGGCTTTGGAAAGGAGTTGTTTGAGAGTGACCTGGACAGAATCAGCGATAATGTTGCCATGGCAATGGAGCGCATACCTTTGCTGGCCGATGCAAACATTGCCAGCGTTGTGGCAGGTCCAATAACTTACAGCCCTGATGTGTTACCCATATTAGGGCCAGCATTTGATGTACCCAACATGTGGCTGGCCATTGGCACTGGTTATGGCATCATCCATGGAGGTACATGTACATTAATTTTATTGTAATTTTTTTTCATAAGGTCTTCGAAAATATGTGGGAAAATTAATCCCTAATTTTACTTGCAATATCATTAGAGACCCGTGAGATAACATGTTTTTTAATATGTACATGTACTAGTAATTGTTTCAAAACAATGAATAAATCTTGTCGGCAACATTAGAGTTGTACAGCTGTTGTACAGCTGATATTATTACTATAAATACATGTATATATTTATACAAATATAAGAACGGAAAGTTGTAACTCAAGTTCCACGCACTAAGTGATCATTATTGGAGGGTGGGGGTGCAAAAGTCCTCCATTGATTGCAATAACAGATTGACTTGTGACTGCATCAGTTAACTTGGTATTCAGAACTATGTTTCCTCTGCTTTACTTTGTTACTTTACTTTGCTTGTTTAAAGGTGATGTTACACGGGACGATTGGCAACGACAATGTAAAATTTGCCTTAAAAGTTGATGCCGTGTAACATGGGTGCATGGACGATTTTCTTCGAAATTTGTGCGTTGCGAGTTTTTGAAGCTGATTCAAAAACTCTCAATGCAAAAATCGCCGTTGTGAATCGTCCCGTGTACATGTAACATCACCTTAACTCTCCATAACTCAAACTTTCTGTAACTCCAACAGTTTTATGTTTGTCCTGCTGGTTTATGTTATTGAGACTCTACTCTACTATTTTCTTTGAATTTTGAGGTGGAATTGGCACGTATCTGGCTGATTGGATAATGGATGGTGAACCACCTTACGATCTGAACGAGCTAGATCAAGGACGTTATGGTAACTGGGCATCAAAGGATTATGTTATGGCTAAGGCAAGGGAGTCGTATGGCTATAACAACCAAATTGGACATCCAAAATTAGAACGACCTGCGGGAAGACCCATCAGAAAAAATGCAATATACGAGGTTAGTGATCTGATATGGTCTGCAATGGACCTTTTAGAATGAATGTGTGACATGCTAACAATGGAACGATTAAATGTATCTGTACTGCAATAAATTGGTGGGGATACATACATTGTACACAATGACTTGAGATCTTCTTTGATTAGCTTAGTTGAGCTGGCTTAAGATCGCATGCCATTGTTTAACTGCTAAATGTAATTAGTCATTCTCGTCTCCTGAGAGCCGCAATCCTTTTCCCTTTCATTTGAACAGTGAATTCAGATTACCAGAAAACAAACACAACTGCGTATCGCTGATAACCTCCAAAAGGTACAGTTTCATTGTGTGTCATGTGACAAAATGCTCCACAATTCTTGGAATACTTTGGCAGCCTTGTCGAGCAGTTTCTACCCCCCCCCCCACCATTTTAAAAAATGGAAAAGACCCGCCCCTGCGAACGAGGTTGCATTGTAGATCATTGAGATAATTTCTACATACAGCTATTTCAATTAACATTGTCAGATAAAAACTTAAAGCCAAGACCGCAAGGTAGTATGGGTTAGGGTAAATAGCATTCCATAAAAATCCCATACTACCTTGCGGTCTTGGCTTTTCGCCTTTGTCATCCGACAACGTTAACTGAAAAAGCTGTATATGCTTGATTTAACATTGCATAAAAAGCATCCTTCTTGCCTTAACTACTGTAAGAAATGTTTAAAAATTAGAACATGTATTAAAGGAGATTTTGTTTGTTGCAGCGTCTTGTAGAGCGAGGTGCAGAAATGGGATTCCATGTTGGTTGGGAGCAACCAAACTGGTTTGTTCTGCCAGGTGATGATGGAGGCTACAAACCAAGTTTTCGCCGAACAAACTGGTTTGAACCAGTTGGACGAGAATATGACTTGGTATTGAACAATGTTGGTATTATCGATCTGTCACCGTTTGGAAAGTTTGAGCTCAAGGGAAAAGATGCATCAAAGTTCTTGGATGTCATGGTTGCAAATGTGCTGCCAAAGGTAAATAATGTAAAGCTCGTGTTTTAGTTTTCAATTATTGAATGTTGGCAGTAATTCAACATTTATTTTATTAGCTTCGCCTATTAATTAGGCAGGGATATCACAACAGCGGTAAGCCAATTACAGTGGTCCCAGAGCTATTTCCAGATCTAATTGGAATTTGGAAGCGTTGGTTTTTGAGGAGAGGGGAAAACTGGAGTACCCGGAGAAAAACCTCTCGGAGCAAGGAGAGAACCAACAACAAACTCAACCCACATATGGCGCCGGGCTGGAAATCGAACTCGGGCCACATTGGTGGAAGGCGAGTGTTCTCACCACTGCACCACCCCTGCACCACCCCTGCACCACCCCTGCACCACCCCTGCACCACCCCTGCGCCATCCCTGCACCAGGGCTGTCATTTTTTTTTTTTACCAGGGCTGTAATTAAGATTGGAGACAGGCGTTGCCCACCCGTAACAAGCTTGATTGTAACACCCGTAACAAGCTTGTTGCTTTGTCCGTAAATTTAACATATAACAGGCAAGATCACCCGTAACATCCAGGTCCCATCAAGTGTACTCACCCGTAACAGATGCTACGGGTGATGGCCCTTATTGACACCCCTATGCACCACCCCTGTGCCACCCCTGCACCACCCCTGCTCCCCTAAAAAGATGTAATGTTTTTAACTTCACAAGTGTGGCACAGGATTCGAACCTATGACCTTCCGCAACCTCTGACCACTGAGCTACCAGAGACTTGTGGCGCGTTTAAGGTCATATACTAGGTTTATATTTGACATGCATCATACATGTACATACTGCTAGCATGAGCAATGTCAAAAATGTAATGTGTGGTGATAAATGATGAAAGATGTTAAATATAAAATAATGTTAAGCTTGGTTATGAAATGAGAAAGAACTAATGTCCATCATGCCATTAGAGTGAGACAAAGAAAAAATTGTACATACTCTTTCCAAGATTGTCGCTAGCTACATGTTTTTTCGTACGGTTCTGATCTGCATCTGTTGTGACTCCCAGTAAGAATGATTAATTTATTTCCTTTCGTTCCAGGTTGGTTGCACAAACATCAGTCACATGTTGAGCCCGCGAGGCAGGGTGTATGCGGAGTTCACAGTCTCTACTCTCGCACCTGACCATTATTTCTTGCTGACAGGAAGTTCGTCAGAATTCCATGATCTCAGGTCAGTTCTGTAGAGTGCTGTACAAACACTTTAAGCTTTGACATCGTCTGTACTTACAGAAGCCTGTGCAGCTGATTTCTCTCAACCCTACATGTATTTCTCGCTGGAGCGACCACAACTACAGTGTAGCATGCAATAAAAAGCCAAATGTAATTTTGTAAAAGTGACTAAAAAACAAACACTATAAAAAAATACCTGAAAAGCTTGGTGTTTTTTTTTTTTAAAAAAGGTATAGTGTATGATTACATCACAATAAAAGGTTAGAACCTTGTTACATATATACATTATGTCAAGATCTGACTTTGGGATCAAAAGGGTTATTTTGGTTACTGAGCTACATGTATAATGTACGTATTGTGAAAACAAATCAGGCAGTAATATGGCTCCCAAGTTGTAGTCCGCGCTTGGAGGTATCCAAGGTCTCTTTCAGGCATTTCAATCTTCTGTTGTCTTTGTGCATTGTAAGTGTTTGCAACTTTCCGTAAAATGCTTAGAAAGACTCAGTGTTCCCAGTTGAACCCGTGACCTGTAAGTAAGTAGGAAGTAGACTTTATTTAAGTGTCAAGTATTTAGCTGTTAGAGCTAGTTGTGGACACTATACTAACTACATGATATAACATCTTTGAGGGTTGTCACTTAAGTAAGTGTTGTGAATCAAGGTGCTTAAATATAAAGTTTAGTTAGACCTTTCGGCCATGGGCCACATTGTTGCGGCTGTTAACAGAAATGGAACAGTTGATTAAAAAGTTATTGAGAACGTAACCCTGAGACTTAGACAAATGTTATGATAAAAATAGAACAAATGTGAATCTCAATGTCTCCCAAAGTCTCAAACAGTTTTTTTTATGGACAAAATACTTTTTTTATGGTTAAAAAACTGCTTTTTTCTCCTGTCTAGGTGGTTGATTGATCATGCAAGGGAAAGAAATTATGATGTGACCATTGAAAATGTGACGGATGACATGTCCTGCCTGGGTATAGCTGGACCACACTCGCGTGCAGTGTTATCTAAACTCACATCAACAGATATGAGTAACAGCGAGTTTAAATTTCTGACAATCAAAGACATTGAAATCGCTGGGCTCCCTGTGCGTGCTATGCGAATTTCATACACTGGTAAGTAGAGTGAGTATACAGTATGTGAAACAAGTGAGGAACTCCTTATCTAAGTGCAGGCAGCGTGGTCGAGTGGTTAGGGTGCCAGACTTGAAGTCCGGGGATCCTGGGCTCAAGTCCCGCTCTGACCACTAGATGGAGTTGTTCAACTCCTCTTGTTCAACACTACATGTAGTTCAACACCTCGGCCACACTTGTAAAATAGCCAACTGGTTTGCCTCCTGCCAGTTGGGATTTTTAACATGTTACGTTCAATCTGAATGCTCGGCCCACTAGCACTTGTGCTATAAACATTGCCGATGGGTAAATAAAGGATATATTTGTAAATAAAGGATATAATATATATAATTTCGTTAACTTTTGTGATGGGTCCCTCAGACAATGCTCCCTAAGTAGTTCAAAATTGGAGGATCACTATAGCTAAAACAAACATGCCCAGAAGTTTCCCCTGTAAAATTAACGGTGATCGTCGGAAATTGTGAAAGGAACCTCTAAAAGGTACCGGAAACCTGTTTTGTGGGCGTGGCGCTCATTAATTTAATTTTTACCGCTAAGAGATTCCAATTCTTTCTTAAAAGCTGTTCCTATCAGCATATTTTTCTGGCGTACATGTAATACCCTAAAATTTATCACAATCACTCCATGCACACTGGTCATTTTCTGGCGTACGTGTAATACCCTAAAAGGTATCAGAATCACTCCATGCACAGTGGTCATTTTCGATTCAAACGCCCTTGGTTACTAAACCTCGACCACCAACGTCACTTTGAACTCGTGGGTGGATAAAAATTGTACATGTACATGGCAGTTCCCTTGAAGTAACCTTTATCGTATTCACCTCTAAAACCGGGCCAAACCAAAAAGAGAGTTGACAAGAGTTCAAACTGACATTCTCATTTGGTCTCAGACTCTCTCTCGTGTGCTCGCTCGTGATGAATTTTTATTTTCATTGGAATCTATGGGAATTATAAACTCTCCCTCTCTGTTTGGTCTCAACCCTCAAGCACACTCACTGACTTTCGTGCGCTCTCAGATAGTTCGTACTCTTGTCTACTTAGTTCTCGCTTGGCCTGCGGGATTGACAGTTGACTAAAAGTTCTTTTTAATAATATCGTTAGGTGAACTGGGCTGGGAGTTATACCACAAGAATGAGTACACGGCCGAGTTATACGAAGCACTGTTGAAGGCTGGGGAGGAGTTCGGTATCGGAGACTTTGGTACTTACGCCATGACGTCATTGAGGGTCGAGAAAGGATTTAGGGCGTGGGGTCTAGAGGTAATGCAGATAATAACGTGCAGTTAAGTATCTGCAAACAGTGAGTAAACTAAATACAGACCGGTATAGAGATCTGCAAAATTCTGAAAAGGGTTATATTTCAAAACTTCGACCGCGGACTATGGCCATAAATGGACCTCCACACATGGCTTACATAAGTAGTAAAGTGCTTACAGAAATGATAGATATTCGCGTCGTTTAAACCACGAACAGCTCGAAGCCTTGTTCTTGTATTTTATTCCTGTCTTAGCAAAGAGGCGACAAAGATGAAAAAGTTTGTACCATTTATACGATCACGTCCTTGATAAGAAGTGACTTATTTTTTTTTCTAGTATAAATAGCCTTATTAACCGTGCACATTTTAATGTAAAGTAAATGTTAAGTATGAATGGGTCAGTAATCTAGATTCTGTCGCTCGAAAGCCCGGGGGGGGGGGGGGGGGAGGGGTACTCCCTTATATACGCTATATAAGTATAGTAATCTAGATTCTGTCGCTCGAAGGGAAGTTGGACACCTCATTGAGATTTGCGAAAAGTCGACGCTGTTATTTTTTTTTTTTGTTATGGCTAAACAATCTATTTTTAATAAATTTTGTGAGTGTTAAAAAAGGATAATTTAAAAGTCGCTATCCAGAATCTAGCCTGTCACTTCAGCAAGGGTCTTCTCGGCTGTTGGACACCGAGCCTCTCATTGAGATTTGCGAAAAGTCGACGCTAATGTTATTTTTTTTTTTGTTATGGCTAAACAATCTATTTTTAATAAATTTTGTGAGTGTTAAAAAAGGATAATTTAAAAGTCGCTATCCAGAATCTAGCCTGTCACTTCAGCAAGGGTCTTCTCGGCTGTTGGACACCGAGCCTCTTGGGTCAATTCGGTTAAAATTTAACTATATGACTAGCTAACCCTAACCTTTCGTTAACCAAACGTTAACCAGCTAATCCTTTTTTACGTTACATAATTCTCAATAAGGTGTCCGACCTCTTCTGGAGCTGTGGAACTAGACTCAACCCGGTTTAGAAGTGTCGTTTATGACAATTAAAATATACATGAAAAAATTACTCAATTCTGATTGGCTGAGAGCAGTGCAGGTCAAGTGTAACACCGGTGCAAAAAGTGTAACACCAGTGCAAAAAAAAAAAATGATGCAAAAATGTTTTGGGGAAAAAAAAACTGGCAAAAAAAAAAAAAATTGGCAAAAAAAGTAATGATGCATCTATAATTATTAATAAGTGATCATACGTTTTCGAGTTCAATTTGGGATAAATTTGCACGAGTGAGGTTTTCAAAAAGCTCACATTGCATGAGCCGCTTAACTTATTTATGTGAACTCTCTTTCCAACAGATGAATATGGACACCACTCCCCTAGAGGCAGGGTTAGACTTCTTTATCAAATTCGACAAGGTAAGTTAAAAGTGAAGATTGCGAACTGTCTTTCGAATCTTTCTTTCCGTGGTGGCTTTCACAGAACACAGGATCAACAGTGTTCATATATGCCCAGAATGCCGCGACACATCCGGGACTTTATGCGTGGTCCGCGCGGAAATTCAAAGTCAATCAGGATGCCAGACATTTGAGAAAATGGTCTGAAAGCGGCTAAGGGCGCATGCGTTTTACGAGATTACCAGCTTACTACTTTACGAGCTTACCATGTGGCTTTTGAAGGAGAAAATGATACTCTACTGCAAAACAGTATAGTCATATTATTGCAGTGGTCATACGATTGCGCGCGGTCTTTGAACGAAAGGTCTGGAGCGAGGCGTGTGAGACTCGCGCGCTTTGTGCGCCAGGGTCCACGCTTTCGGTGCTTCGCGCCTTTACGAACGAGCACTGAAAAAACCTCCGAATGTTTTGTAGTCGAAAATGAGACCATTTCTTAGATTTTACCAAAAGAGGAACCGGTCGCAAATTTTACTTAAATTTGGACTATTTCAAGATTTTCTCAGTACGGGAATCTATTTCGAAGCTGAATGTTTCTCCGCAAAGGACCTTGTTGTTAACGTTTCCGCTGATTAGTAATCGGTGCTTATTTTTTAACAGGGTGTTGACTTCATTGGGCGAGAAGGTTTGCTTAAACACAAGGAGAATGGAATTAAGAAGAAGCTGTGTATGCTGACTGTGGAAACGACCGACGTGGATCCCGAAGGCAATGAATCCATTTGGTTTGGAGGAAAGGTGATTAAGGCAGATTTGTCCTTACTTGCAGTAGCGTTTAAGGTGGCAGTAAATTTACCTGAATTTAAATGAAATTGTAAGAGTTTTTTAGAGGGGATAGAAGAAAGAAAATTATTTTTGAAGCACCAACAAACAGTTGTTACCCAGACAAGAGCACTCCAGGTTGTTGGCGGACTGCTTTTGTGTCCATCTACTAATTATAAAATTCATATTCTAATTTATTTTTAGCATTATTAAGTCTTTAATATTTCTTATTTTTCCAAATTTCAGAAATTCCCATCCTCCCTTCTCTCCTCACACACAAAACATTGCATAGCATTCATATCCAAACCTATGATGAAATTTTTGGATGCCTTGAAACTTTAATGAGATAAATCCATAAAACAGGCACTTTTCCTTTGCGCAAGCTCGAACGGTGAGCAAGGAGCGAGCGCGGAGCGTGGTTGTGAAAGGCCGAGAACTTCGAGCTCTCGCACCGCATAAAGGACCCCCCCCCCCCCCCCCCTCAAAAGGTGCCGGTCCTACACGTGCACATTTTCGAGCAATTTGTCAAAAAGAGAACGATTATCTTGAGTCTTATAGGTCAGTGGTTTGACTTGAAGTTTCCCCTACTCAAAGCTCTAAAAAAAACTCGAGATCGAGGTCATTAATTAATGATTCATGATTATCAAAGCGGCAAATTCGCAAGCTGTCGCGCTAGTTTCAGTGTCTGATCGTAAATTCTGTTTGTGCTGTAGGTTGTTGGTAATACCACTTCTGGTGCGTACAGCTACAGGCTCCAGAAGAGTATATCACTAGCGTACTTACCTCTGGAGCTCACAGAATTAGGATCCCGAGTGGAGGTGGAACTCTTAGGGACCAAATGTCCCGCCACTGTGGTCAAAGAACCAGTGTTTGACACAGAACCTGTCCGCACGAGACGGCTGATAAAGGCCGCTAAGAAAGCCGGGAAGACAACTGGATAATTAGACACAAACTTTGTTGAAAGGACTTTATGATTACACGAGAAACTTTTCTCATGCTCAAATTCTCTTTGAAAATTAAAAGAAATAGTTATATAAAATGAATTCATAAAGGAAGAACTAACCATTAATGGTCCACTGTCCTGCCCAAATAACTTTTCGCTTAAGCATCTTATTCTTTGTAAAATTGTCAAACGCCACCAAATATACAACTTAATTGAATAATATACAACTTAATTGAATAATATACAACTTAATTGAATAATATACAACTTAATTGAATAATATACAACTTAATTGAATAATATACAACTTAATTGAATGATACACAACTTAATTGAATGATACACAACTTAATTGAATGATACACAACTTAATTGTAATTCTTGTAGAATTTCGACTTTTTTTAGCCCTTATTTTGTCTCTAAGTTAATATTTCTTTGGTTTCATTATTTGTGGCGATTAGACCTTAAGAATGAGGGTTTCCTCTTAAACCGCAAACCACAAACGTCGGCGAGCAGTTTACAGCTCGGAGTTCTCCGTATGAACATAATCTGGGCTTAAGATCGTGGGTTACTTTTTACCTATGCCTATTACCGGAGCCATCTAGGAAACAAAGTATACATTCATGCATATACATTCATGCATTCACATATCATCTGAAACTGGCTTTTGTTTTACTTTGTTTATCGTAGTTTAATCATAAAGTAATCTGACTGGCAAAACAGTTCCAACAACAAATAGCCGGCTGCCATGTTTGTTTTCATTCATTTGTTCACTTCCATTTTAGCTGACAAATCGTCTTCAAAATTACGTTTCTATGAAAAAGGAATTCGATAATTAATAAGCGAAAGAGTTCTAAAAAGTAGTATTTCCTCTCAAACGTGGGATTGTGATGTTTTCGGGTGCAAAAAACCTTGCGGTAAATCACTTACCTCTAGAGCGTGATCTAGCCGTACAAACGTGAACCTCAAACCCGCAAACCTGACGGTAAGGCACTGGTCACGTGATTTCTCGACGTTCGCGGTTCGCGGTTCGCGGAAAATACCGAAAAACCTCGATCTTAAGGTCTCTAAATTTCAATGCAGTTTCTCGTTATATCGCAGGTCTGCGCTCATAGCTTACTTTCTCCGTTAAAACCTACAACAGCGGGGCGTATCCTGGTCAATTAGCGCAGATAAACAGCGAGCGTATATTTAAATAAATTAATTTAAATATCGTGTGTATTTTTGGATGTAGATGTAAAAGTAGTGTATATTTAAAAATCGTTATGTAGCTTAGTAGTACTAACCGAATTGAAACAATTTTAAAACGGGTGTGTTGTCAGAAATTATATGATGTCAAAGTGGGAAAACTTGAATTAAAACTCACTGTTTTTCGTTGATGATCTTACTACCTTTGAAGTTAACAAAATGTGATATGTGATTAACATATTCTAAATAGATTTGGCAATAATATCGGTTTGAAATCAAATGAAGAGAAAACGGAGGCATAATGGCTTTGCTACACGACTCCACTGTAGATCTTGGCATAGGGAAAGTAATCCAATGAGAACTTAAGAAATACTACTCACTTACGACTGACAGAAGTTCCAAGAACTGAACTCTAATGATATACATGTATAGGAATCAATTTGTCATTCTTCCTCTTTGGCTTTTGTGCCTTTGTATCACCTCTACTTTTGTTTGTACTATTTTGTGTGATTCAATAAAAATGAAGTAAAAAAGAATCCACATGGTTATAACAACATGATGTATATTAACTAGAATTAATTCAGGTGTTTTTCAGAGTTCAGCCTTTGTCCCGATCGAATTGAAATTTGAAAGTGTTGATTCTTTTATTGTGGAGAGATAAAAACTGTAGAATCCACACAGAGAGCAGTTTTCGAACCAAAACCAAAGTAATTAATCTGACCAATCACAACAGACGCAAACAATCAATAAGCGCGGGAAAACGAGTGGTTTTGGTTTTACTTCTGATTGGTTGAGAAAGTGATGCGAGATTTTTTAGCCAATCACAAAGCGTAGCAATGCCAACCAAAGCAATTCACATTCACAATTTATTTTTTCTCCAAACCATAAATTATTAGTTTTACATTTAAGAATAGAAATTTATTAAAAATTATTCAAATTAATTGGAAATACTTCGAAGAGTACTGGCGTACTTCGGAGTAGTACTGGAGAGGAGAAGGGGACATACAGTGTCACTTATACTGTGCCCTTAACTAAATTAATAATTACAAAAAAAAGAAGTTATTGTTATTATATTACTATTATGTTCTATTCAAATTAAATAAAAATGAAGGAAAATTATTACTGAACACGAGGCTACGCGTAACCTATCAGGCTCGTGCCGGTCAAAATACAGGTGATTCCTCAACCTCGTTCCCAGGGTCTCTCTTCTTCCCGCCCCTTGGATCTCCAGGGAGCGGGAAGATGAGAGACCCAGGGAACGAGGTTGGTGATTCCTAACAGGTATAGTCTCGAACATTGTAAATCGAAGGGGATTCCAGGGCAAACACTTACGTAAAACAGCAACAGGCAGATAAAACCCAAATTAGTTTCGCTCTGCTTGCAAAACGACGTCGATCACACCAAGTCTCGAGCATCGTTGGCTCAAAACGTTCTCGCAGTGCATGCGCACGTATTCTCGTACCCAGATCCAATGCGATGCAAAAACGAGACACGAAAACACGAAGACTAATAAAAACTAATAATATCTCGTTGCCGTATCCGGCAAGAGTAAAAATAAGCAGAAACAAAGATAGAGGAATATGTTCCTTAGTATTGGGCACGATAAAAGGAGTATTGAAGTGCCTTTTAAAACAACGTTTTGCCAGCGGAATTATATTAAAAAAATCTCCCTATATTTGATCTGGAGATGCACTGCGAGTATTGTAACCATGTTGCTCAGATACTTATGTAAAGCGAAGCCAGGGAACTTGTCACTTAATATTTATAATCAACGAAAGAAAAAGTTAGCAGGTGTGAATTAGTTAAATGATACCTGAACATTATAGATCATCACATATAAATTCTGAAACACTCAATTGAAAACCGCTTAACCCTCGGAGAAAGGCGATAACCAAAAACAAACTCAATCGACATACCTGCACATATGACGCCGATTCCGGTAACCAAATCCGAGACAGTGAGCAACCTTGTTCCCAGGGTCTCTCACGAGGTTGAGACAGTGAGCTGAGATTGGAGTGCTTACGCCATGCCACCGCCCCAATTAGGTCTCGATCGAAAGAGGGTTTTTCTCACTCGATGTGCAAGGAAACTGTGAAATGCGTTAACTTTGTAGTTTACTCGAAAATAACTTTGATGTAATAACTTGCTGTAGACTGACAACGAAACATCGTCTGAAGCTTTCACACTGATGCCTGACTTACACACAATGTAGGGTTACAAAGATCTGATACTTGTTATTTTAACCAATCACAGCCACTAACTAAATCAGCTGGTCATGTTACGTCATCAGTATGGATTTGAGTACTCCTTCGTCAGACGCCTTTATACGAAGGGAATTTAGTTCCCAGAAAACAGTGAATATCAACTACTGCCCATGTTGTGGTTGCGCTGTTATCCCATGTATAGATATATGTAAAATAAATTCTTCATAACTTGATACAAGGGATACAAAACCTATTTATTGCAAACAATGAATTACTAAAGTACAGTATGATTAGCACCCACAAATTTGCTGCCTCCGTTATTTGATCATTGTCTCCCGATACAGCCGTGGTGGTCTTGCAAGGCTTCAGTGGGAAGTAAGCCATGTACGTGTGACGACCAAGATAACGATAGCTGCGTGAAAAACTGTTGAACATTAAACGGCATCCTCGGAGACCCAGGCTAGGGGAAGAGATAATCGTGTCGCGTCGGGAGGAAGATAAAACTAGCCGGGCGAAGTCGGTTCATGAAAAATAATTCAGACCGGGCAAGCAAAATTCTAATTCCAATGGGTGGAATCGAATACTAACTGTAGACATTTAGCTCATCCACTTGAATTAACAAAACGACTATACAATTAAAGAGCAGTTAGGGGAAGTCAGTAGTTGGGCAGAGGGTCGTTAGAAAAGGGCGAAAGAAAAAAAGCGGGAGAAAAATTGGAGAGTCGTAGCCTATGCCCTCTCTCTCTCTTTTTTTAACGGATTTTTATTGCTTATCAAAATAATTTGCACAAATATGTAGTACATATAACACTACTATTCTAATACTAATTCAATAAAGTTTGCTTTGGTCATTGGTAATTGGGCATTGGGAAGCTATTGTTTGGCGGTCACTCAAGCAAATCATTGCATTGTGTTCCGTATGCCCAAATGCCAATACCCAATTACCAATGACCAATTGCCAAAGCAACCTTTATTGAATTAGGCATAGTGCAGATACAACACGGACGCGAATGCAAACAACTTGTGAAATTCACATTCACATGTAAATTAGATACAACCACTCGTGAGTTGTATCTGGAATGCAAATTAGATACAACCACTCGTGAGATGTATCAAGATTGTATCGGCCTATACAGGGTAATCATTCCCACATGTGATTGTAATGCTCGCGTGAATTAAGGCATGGCTCCTCGTGTAATGTTGGGTTTTCATCATTTTTCTAGCTTTATTCAGCGACCCCTAATATTTGATCTTATAAACAAAACCATTTTTGGATGATACCCTGTGTCTGTTGGGGTCACATGACACATTTCATTACGGCATGAAAATTCAATTAAAAGCTCCCGTTTTTCCTTCCTTGGTCTTCAACTTACAGAGTGATACGTCAAATTAAACGGGGAATTTCGAAAACTGTTATTGCTGCATAATTATTCATTGTTTTCTTCTAGTCCCAGTCCCCCTCTAAAATTAAAACGTTATAGTTTACAGAAAACAAATTAAATTCCGTTTTGGAACTTATTTAGAGCATTGAAGAAAGACGCCCTTACAAATTATCTTTTTATCATGAGACAAAAACGGTAGACTAGCGCTTTTCTCACTGCACTCTTCAGGGTCTTTGTTGTTGTACAAATCCATGTAAAAATTGTACATTACAGTTCGAATTAATTTAGGGATAGTTGTTAAAAAGTTTATGTACGCGTGTCTTGCTGATATTTTTGCTTTCGAGGTTTAAAAAGAATTTATTATTTTTTTCACCCTGTTCATACCAATTTTAATAGCCTTAGATCTGATTATATTACCTCAAACGATGTAATCGTAGAGGGAATCATATTTTGATTGAATTATTTCGAGTTCTGTGATTTTGGAATCGGAAGGATCTAAAGTACATTTAGCTTGACAGTTTTTCAAATCACGTTAATTCGATTTCTTCACGATTGTTTCTTCTAGCCTTTGCCTTTTCTTTACTGTATTTTATTGAAGTTTGCCGAATTTTGTATTTCACTAGATCCCACAAAAGACGTTTATCACGGACTTCTTTAAATTCTTCGACGCCATTCTGAAAATGAAGTAGTTATTAGGTCTACATATTCAACATCATCTAAAAGACTCGTATTCAGCTTCCAGTACGATGGTCCAGGGGGTTGTTTTTCTGTGCTGTTGATTTGCAATGTAATTGCCGAGTGGTCCGTTTTTATCGATGGGATAATATCAGTTTTATCAACATCATCTTGGAGATCGTCGCTTATCAGCCAATAATCTAATCGACGCTGGACTAGTAGCTTCTTTTGTCTCCATGTAAACACTTTCCTATCAGGATTTCGTAGTCTCCAGATGTCTATCAAATCGAGGTCTAGCATAAGGTTTTTTTTTACAACTTCTTTTTTCCCCGAGTTACTACTACTACTATCTAATTCAATGTTCAGAGGAGCATTTAAATCGTCCCGGACAATTAGTTTGCAATTTTGGCTCATCGTCAGTGTAAGAACCTGTCAAATTCACAAGTGACGTAAAACAAAGGAAAAAAGGCATAAAACAATAGAGTCAACTGGGAATGCAATATTACAAAGGTAAAAAACAAAGGAAAAAGTCACAGGTTCTTACATCGAGGTAAGCCCGCAATTTTGGTCAAAGTCATATTCATTTAGAGTAGTATAAAGGTCTTCATAAAAATTGACGGACTCCATTGAATTGTTTGGAGCATAAATGTTGAGCAATAAAAGCGGACAATCTTGTATGAGTGCCTCCACCGAGACGTATCTACCACAAGTATCCTGCTTAACAGATTTCAGTTCGAATTGAAGAGTTTTGCTTATTAACACACCTTTACTGTGATTTGAACCATGCGAATAAAACATGTCTCCAGGCCATTGAAATTTCCACGAATCAATATCCCTTATGCATGTTTACGTTTCACTACTGAACTTATTTCACCCCCAAGCCTCGCTTTTGAAGTGTAAACCTGTGACAATCTCATCAATGTATTCTCAAAGGAGCAAAATTGAAAAGAATACCCACTCAAAACCAACGTGAACTTGTCAAAGGTTTGCAAGGAATGTCATACGAACGAGGCTTGGTGGTGAATTTTGAGCTGGTAACGTCATCAGGCGTAAGGCCTATTACTTCGGGTGTACTGTTAATTTTTTTATAAGAAAGTGATATCTGCGCTCTGTTTTTTTGCCCATGTGAAAATGCTCTTGCGTTTGACAAGATCACGGATCCCTCGAACATTTAGTAAAAGTAATTTGAAACACACATTACCCACTGAGCATTACTTATGATAATGTTTTGATACCTCAATGGCAACAATTTGTAAGTTTACCGCGTTCATCTACTGAGGCTATAATGAAAACACACTAAGGAACGGAACACAGGACAAATGAACCACACTAATTGAGAAGCAAGGTGCCAATAGCTCCATCGAACCTTACCTTACGCTCCAGAAACTTGAATGTTGAGCAATCACCGTTCAGTCCTAGCCTTTTGTGCTGGATAACAAAAGTTATTTGGAACGTTCACGGGTATCTATTGTCCTGAATAAGACTTATGCAACACCTACGTTGGATAAATAAGTATTCAAAAAAGTAGCAAGCCAGCTAATGTACAATAACATCGAATTTCTTGAGCCTATGCCCTCTCGCTTTTTTGCCCCCACCGCCTTCCCTCCTCGTTAACGCCTGTTTTTCCTGTTCCAGCTCCTGTTTAACCCGTGAATACGCGCAAGCGTAACGAACGGGTTATCGCGGTAACGGTGGCTAATTCACTCACTTACTCGCTCATTCGCTCACTCCTTCTATCAGCTGTAAACTTAGTGACGTAATGTTTTGTTACGACTGCGTTTCGTAACAAGAATAACGCGAATCCAGCGATACTGAACTATAAATAATTTGTTGTAAACGAATATAAATAACAACAAGCTTAAAGAGGTTTCGCATTTGAAGTCTTTAATGCAACATTAAAAAACGATCTGAAAGGATTCTCTAATCGAGACACGCGTTTTTATACGTAAGTGTTCCTCGTTAGTGCAGTGGTCTAGTCCAGTAGTCTAGCGCTGAACCTCGCATTCCGGAGGTACGACTCAGTTCGAATCACGCTCAAGACTCCCCTTTTTATTTATTTATTTTTTTTCTTTCTTCGGACCTGTGTTTTTTTTTCTGCGTTCGTCAAAAATCCTTAGTACGTTTAATTTAAAAAAATATATATCGAACTGTGTCAGTGTGAAAACATAAGCTTACCGTAATAATGTACGTGTTAGCATTTCTATTCATGGGTTTGCTCTTTAGCCTTTGATTTTGTTTGATGTCCCGTTTAGCGCGTTTTACAAGTTTCGCGCCGCTGGACGCTGGCCATCGTTGTTTTGACCTTGTCAGTTTCATCAAACAATTCAACGTTTTCATTGGTCATTGTCTTGTTTTCGAATCGTGATTGGTTCTTTGAAAGCAGGAATTACTTACAATTTTGATCCTGGTGGTTGAAACTTGCTGTAGGCAGTCACAGGTAAACATGGCGTCGTTGTTTCGAGTGAGCAGTGTACTACGTAGTGGTATTTCTCGAAGCCATGATGCCAAAACATGTCTCAAAGGATGTCCTGTTCTTTCTTGCACATCGTGGCGACACAAACGTTCAGGCTCAAGGTAGGTACTTTGTAGCGAAAGACACAGAACACGTCAGAAAAGCTGGTAATCTGCCATGTTCGAGAGCGCGGTGATCAACTTTCTGATTCCTGAACTGAATACACGTATTGAGGCACAGGAAACCCACACAAACTGTGTGACCGTTCGTATTTTTAAATCACCGAAAATCGGTCAGTACAAATTGCAGTCTGCAGACTGCAGACTGGGTATAAAATGCAGACTGAGACCAAAATTGAGTATATAATACACTGAGAGTCGATTTGATAAATGCTCGATATTTTTTTCATCGTAACTCACCCCACTGTCATGAAATCGACTTTCCGAGTTCGTTTCCCGCCTTGCGATTTCCTCTTTATATGCATACACTGTGAACAGTCTACATTGTATGCCAACATTCCTTTATTTTAATTTTTTTGCGCTGAATCATGACAAACATCACGCTCGATCGTGGAGCCGCCATCTTGAATAATCCCGTAAACCCAAACGACCATGATCTCCGTTTCACCACAGATTGTTAGAAAAGGTAGATTACGAGTAGTCTATAGAAAAGGTGACAGGCCTAGCACAAGTCCTGTTCGTCGCTATCGTCGTATGTGCCTGAGAGATTATTCCTTTTAGATCAAAATAAAGATATATATAAAGTGTAAAAATTTGGGTAGGGGTGTGCGGCACGCTTCTTAAAACTATTACCCTATTTCAGAACAAAATATGCGATAATACGATACCCTATTTCAGACCAGTCCCTTACAGCACGTACACTCTGATACATAAGAAATCAAATAAACTGCAGATACCGTGAACGATCCATTGCGTCACATTGGATCAAATACAAACAGTGATAAGCAACAGACCACTGTAAGGACCGATCAAACAATGTGAAAAGGCATTCTCTCGAAATGGCACTACGGTCGGCCAAACCTGACATGATCAGCGCTCAAAACTAGAAAGCAGACACAAACAGCTGTTTCGGGCTTATTATGCCCTCGTCAGTGTGCCATAGCTAGAACATAATGAGACTCGGAACCACTGCACCTATCTCATATATGTCGCTAATCATTCTAGAAAGAGCTGTGATAGGGAAAATTGCGCAACGGTCACGCCACAAACAATTGTGGCACATGGCCAAAGAACAATTCAACCTAACAAACCGATACATGTCAGCGCCATAGGGAGAGAAACAGGGAATGGCCAAACCATTCTTCTCCTTAAGATAGAGAGTGCAAATAGATCGGATCTATTCAGTAGACCACCATCCAATGTGACGCAATGGATCGTTCACGGTATCTGCAGTTTATTTGATTACTCTGATACATGATCGCAGCTGCACAGGAAACTCAGGAAGTGCTTCCGTTTGTGTAACCGCATTTCTCAAGGGATCTTCATCCCATACCAGAGTGCGCAAACCATACCCTATTTCAGAGCAGGAAGTGCTCCGTTTGCGTAAACATTTGAGAAGCGCAAACCATATCCTATTTCAGACCAAAGTGGTCAAAATCTATGCCCTATTTCAGACTAAAACGGCTTGAAAACCATACCGTTTAGGGCCGCACATACCTATATAGCTTATATAAGGGAGTACCCCTCCCCCCCGCCACCCCGGGAGGAATTTACGCTTTCCAGAGCCGTTTAGAATATTTTATAATAGTTATGCCATCGTTTGTTTGCTAGCTCTCGGCATAACAATGAAGTTTCTTTGGCTTACTTTAAAAGTGTTGCAAGATCAGTAGTAGCCGTTCAAGTAGAAATTGGTCGCTGCTTTCTCAGTCCGTGATTTAATGTGAGCGCCGGTTATCGAGATAGTGTTTCTTTATCACGTGCAAAGAGGGTCAAACTCCGGGTCACATGATTCTCAGTGTCAGATAACGGATTCAATCGCGGCAAGTAAGAAAGCTTGTTCTTCCGTTCACCGAGGCAAATAAGCACGTTATATTCTTTTGGTTTAAGATCGAGTAATACAGCCTTTCAAATCATTGTTGACGTTTAGCGCCAAGAAGGAAACCTTTTGCGGCTGATAAACTCGGGAAGGCGATTGCGGAACACTGGGTTACGTAAAAAACATTGCTCTCAGACAGTCTGCATTTTATACCTAGTCTGCATTTTATACCCAGTCTGCAGTCTACAATCTGCAGTCTGCAATCTGCATTTTGTACTGTAAATTTAGAGGAAATGTATGGGATCGAAAAAGCTCACTTATCCTTGCTGGGCTGGGCTCATTCCATCATCACGCGCCATTCGCTTCACCCCAGGATGGTAAGGGACGGACCATTTAATTTTTGTGGGGGGACTGGGGGGGGGGGGGGGGTGGGCAATTACCACAAAAAATTCCTGCAGAAGAAATTTAAGAGAAAAACAGTCGTGCACAAGAAACCACGTGAAAACAAAATTGAAGTATTTTGGTAAAAAAAATTCTTGCAAATGGTGATGCCGAAAAGAAAACTTCATACTCAGAAGAAATTGCCCAATCCCCCCCCCCCCCCACAAAAATGTAATGGTCCGTCCCTAAGTGTAACGTTTGTCCCTGTTTATTTGCCCCTGCTTCCCCTCTAACGGGATGAATTTTTGGAAGGGCATTGCTGAATTTTTGAAAAGGTGGTCAACGAAAATTATAGCAATTTCACTACAACTAGCCCAAACAAGGGTTTGAGCCCGTTCGCCTTCAGCCCGAAAATCACAGAGAAGAGAGAAAAGAGGGAAAAGAAAAGAAAAGACTAGCAGCAGTCTTTAGTTTTTAAATTGGGGGTTTTAGAGATAGTGTTTGAACGACAAAAAAAAAACAAGGCCAAGCAAAGCCACGAACGGTTACTTAGGGCGACACCCTTTTCAAAAATCCAGGTATATATACATTATTACATTATTACATTATTAGGTATATGTATATTTTGTTTTATTCTTTTGTTTACCCTTCATTGCCTTGTCGTAAGGATCAGTTTGCCGTTTTCTGATTGACTGTTGGAGGCCAGTACACAAAATACCAGCTACGGCTCTATTGAGCTTCGATTGCTGGATTTCTCGATATTATTTCGGGTTATTTGAGGTCTAGCGCTTCGAGTTTTCGACGGATTTCAAATGTAATGACAGGTGCGATGGGAATTTCTTGATGAAAATCGTCTCGGCGCTGGAGAGGTCCAAAATCCAGCGACTCTAGCTTTCCTCCCTTGTCTCTCTGCGAAACGTCCGATGCAAAACCCTTCAAATCGCTTAAATTCGCCGTTTTCAGCTATAAGAACGACAACACACAACATTCCAGGCAAAAACACGTTTATTTTGATCTTATACTGATATGAATATTCCTCGCAGTATATTACGACAAGAACAACAACTCTTCGAGCAATGAAGTCGTGCTTTAAGAAGCTTTAAGGGTCTTGTAAGTGCCCCTAAGGTACGACTAGAGAATTAATCCAATATATTGTTATGATTTGTTTTTAATACATGTACAGTCGTTTTTCCGGTCACACTAGGTGATCCGTCACGAACGTTACTACACTGTACGTCATTTGAAACCTTTAATCAGTCTTTCGCAATCACTCGCGTATGAAAGGTCAACTTCTGTCACCTATTTTTAGTATTACTTTGAAAAGCCAAAAAAACATATTTGTTTCAGTTGTTTCAATGGAAACCTTAACAAATACTCTACCAGTGCACAGAAACTAGTATTCCTTATCTTTGGCTGCGGATGGCCAGGATGGAAATGGATTGCAACTTGAAAAAATTGGCCAATTTTTTCAAGTTCCTCCCAAGAGTCGTGGAAAAATCGCAGAAAAACTTATTATTCTTAAACTTATTATTATTCAACTTATTATTATTATTATTATTATTATTATTATTATTAAACTTATTATTATTATTATTCTTTGTTCTTCCTTGAAGAAATCATTTGATATTATCTTCTTGGTGTTCAAAAAGCAATTTTATGTTTGAGCAAAGGTACTTTGTCATATATTTAGTGTATTTTGTCCAAAACACAGCAAAATCTGCGTGACAATGCTCCTTTAATACTTCAATTTATCTGTTGCTCGAAAAGAAAGAAAACGAAATCGTTTTCGAATGAAACTCTCGCCAAACCAGGCAATAATGTAAATTCCTTTTACTTGATATGTTTCGCTTCGTCATTTTCCTTTTTCTTATAATTATGTTGTAAATAAATCCAATCATCCAGGCTATAAAGTAATAAACCACTTTAAAAAGTGAACTTTTTTTTACTTTTTGGAGCCCATTTTAAAAGTCGTGCGTTTGGCTCATAGCCAAGGCACGACTAATGAGTGAACTTTCTCGTCCCGTACATTTCCTCTAAATTAAAAAAAAAAAAAAACGAGCGGTCACACAGTTTGTGTGGTTTCCCTGTGATTGAGGTGGAAGACAATGTATGGGGTTATACGGAAATCTTTCCTGAAAGACTTTGCGAGACGACGAGTGACATTTTTCTCTGTGATTTCGCAAAAAAAAAAAATGAGACTCCGCGACGCATAGAACCGCTCAAAAAACGAGAGGCATGCAGATCAGATTTGACTAAAATGTTGCGAGACCATATTGTTTGTTTGGAAGGACACTCGCCCTGCACACCTAAAAGGTGATCAATTTTGATTCGACATCATTCTATAACTTGCAAAATCCGCTACATATCCCCTCGGTCCAGTTGAATAACCCTTACATACTGGTGTCATATAAACAGCCCCTTACACAAAAATGACCAGGTGCCAAGCGTTTTGTATTTTTTAAACTAACTTATATACATTGTATTTCTTTTATGACTATTTTTCTTAGCACCTCTAAATTGAATAAACATTTAAAAGAAGATGCTGAAGTTGTTATTATTGGTGGCGGTGTCTTGGGAACCAGCATCGCATATCACCTGGCTAAAAAAGGCATGAAGGATGTTGTACTCTTAGAAAAATCTGAGTTGACGGCTGGTTCCACATGGCTTGCGGTAAATATATATTTTTTATCCTCTTGATGCATTAGTAAGAAAAATTAAGACCACTAGAATCATTTCTAAAATTTTCACTGTACATGTGGTTGTAAACTTTTTAAGTGCACCAAGTTGCTTGATCTGCTGGTTAAAATGGCAATGAGTTCATTACGCAAAAATTTAGCTCGCATCGCACATGCTTTGACCCTTTGACACCTCAACCGCCCCAAACCGCCCGTACAATACTCCACTGCTTTAAAAAAATTGCAACTTTCTCAATCGCGCGAACATTGCCTTAACTATCAGTTGAGAGCATTCACTAGAAAGTCCTTCAAATTGAGATACCCAATAAACACAAAAATGTCAGCGATTTTTCCAGAATATCAGCGTTTCAATTTGGACAAGAACAAAAATGACCATTTTTAACGTCATAGAAAAACAACAAAAATCACATTTTTGCCTTCAGTTTATTTTTATTGAAATCATCATTGCAAACCCAAAAGTCAACGTTCACAGCAAAATTCAGTCCTAGTCCTAGCTTGGAAGTGATTTTTTTTGCTCTTATTCGGTGCCCGGGGCGAGGTACAGCCTCTCGTTCTAGTGCATCCTGGCCTTGCCTCGATTTTCAACATCACTACTGCACTGCATGCTGGGAAATAGCGAGAATTTTTGACAGCGTTCGTTCCTTCCCCCACATATTACATATTTATACTACATCTGTAAGTCCACAGCCACTCCGACCGACCACCGAAATTTCGCGGTTGTTGTGTTCTTCAGTGGTCGCATTAATTCCAAAATTTGCTGTGGTAGGTCAAGAAATTCATCAGTAGTGGAGTCCCAAGCTACTTCGTTTTGGAGCGGCCATTTTTCCAGTTCCACGAGAAAAAAGCCAAATTCGCAAACGAAGTACATCACCTCACTCGCTTCTTTGAGAAAGTGGACTCTTAGCTACCTTCACGCTTAATGATGCTCATCAGGCAGCTACTAAAAGTGAAAAATAGCTGCAAACTTACCAAAAATCGCATACAAACCATATTTGAGCCATTCTGATAGCTGCTTACTGCTCAATGAAGCAAAAACAATACGTCAGAATAAACTCGAGCCTTCAGTGTTTTAGAACAGCAGAATTTTCGATGGTAATCCTAAAATCCTGTGGCTCGTTTATATGCAGAAAATCACTCAAAAACGTAAAAATTCTCAGGAGTCAATGGGTTAAAACAAACTGCACATAGTTCATGCACATCTTACACTCGTGCATGTTATCATCTCTTTCTTCCCGTGGCCATTCCCATGAGAAAAAAAAAAACAGAGCAACTTGAGCAAGTCTACACCAGTGGCAAATCTAGGGATCTAGTTTGAACTTCAAACTTTTCAAGTTTTTTCAGATGCAGACCAGCATTTTCTTATATCTGTGAGTTGAACTTTCACCAATGTTTTTATTTTCTCTATAATTTATACAGTCTCTGTCTATCACCAACATTTCAAGGCTGTGCTCTAATAATTATCATAGAGAACATGCCTAGCAGTTAAGCTATGTGCAAAATGGCACCTGGGCACTGCTGACTCACAGCCCTGTATTTTGTGATTTTTTTTTATAATACTGTAACTTTCATGTTGTATCTTCACAGGCTGGGATCACAACTTATTTTAATCCTGGCATAAATGTGAAACACATTCACCATTATAGCGTTCAGTTATACTCAAAACTAGAGGAGGAAACAGGACAGGTACGTGCTATTAATCAAATGTTTCTTCCCACAAATGCAGATCAAAATTTTTTCAAAATCTTTGGCATGCATTCCCCCAAGCCAGGCCCAAGGTAAAGTCCCAGATGAGTCGCAGGCATCCCACTCGACCGGAGCTTAACCCAGTTTCCGTAGCATGAATATAGGAATATCACTACTCTCCCTTGGATGGGATGCTAGTCCATCCCAACGTTACCCACAGCATTTTGTCGCATTTCACCGGTACCCATTTATACACCTGGTTGGAGAGAGACAAAGTGGAGTGAAGTTTTATACACCCCAATATGCATCCCTTCCCATCCCTCACAATTAAGGGTTGCTAGAGCTTACAATACCAGTCAAATGAAAGTTGGTAGTCACTCAAAACTCAAATTACTTGACTCAACTAACAATGCTTTCTATGTGTTTTTATTAAGGATGTTGGTTTCCACACACCAGGCAGTTTACGGTTATGTACAACACCCGAGCGTATGGATGAGGCCAAATATCAGATGCAAAGACAAGGCTGGCATAAAGCCCCGCAGTGGCTGGTGACTCCAGATGAAATTGCAAAGATGCATCCTATTCTTAAAATGGATGATGTCTTGGGAGGGGTGTTCAACCCAGGTAGGTGATACTGAGAATATTCATAAATAATTTTATAGTCAACCCGTTTTAGTGCTGAGTGACATTTCCAAGTTACCGGTATATAGTGTTGATCCCTGTCACACTCAAAAAATTGATCAAAGGCTCCTAAGAGCCAACCCGTGAATAAGAAATGCTAAACGCGTAACGCAATATTGCGGTAAGCTTATGTTTTCACACTGACACGATTCGATATTTAGGTAAGGATTTTTGACAAACGCAAAAAAAACAGTACATCACTTTCATTAATGTCCAGTCCGAAGAAAAAAGAAAAAAGAGAAGGAAAAAAAAAAGATCCCGACTCCTATTCCCGACACTAAACCACTGGACCACCGAGGAACACATGCTTTAAGCAAAGACTAAATTTTATTATCTCAAGGTAAATACGCATCAAAACACGTGTCTCGGTTGAAAAATCCTTTTAGATCGATTTAATGTTGCATTAAAAACTCCAAGTGCGAAACATTTTTAAGTTTATTGTTATTTAAATTCGTTTACAACAAATTATTTATTGTTATCGCTGGATTCAGAAATTGTTCTTGTTACGAAACGCATTCGTAATAAAGCATTAGGTCATTAAGTTTCCAGTTGATGGAAGGAGTGAGTGAGTGAATTTAAGCCACCGTTACCAATAACCCTGATTCATTACTGAATAATAACCGATAACCCTGATTCAACCATCTCTAGGGCTATACCTGCCTGTAGGCCAAGTAAGCACTGGCTTACAAGGTTTTTTCAAATTTATCAGCTACAAAATGACAACGCGATGTCTTTCATATATTATGCTATGTTAACCTTTTCTTTTTTCAACTTGTACCCCCTGGCCGCTTACTGGTGAAAAATGGCCAGGAACGCCCCTGATCTCAATGATCAAGGGAACCATCACTGATCTCCTTCGTTGTCTGTTTAAATGGGTATTTCTTGATATTGCAGAAACTATGTTGGTTCGTTGCTGTGTTGTAGTGTTCGTATCGGTCAGTGTCATTTGAATAGTTTGCGTTGTTGTCATTTGATGATCACCACCTCAATAAATATAATACAAGTTCTTTACTGACATGAAAGCCGGTTTCTGTTGTGCCAAGAGTTGATTATTTGGAGCAGTGCAAATTTCAACCCTTCAATAACTCAGTTTCCTTAGATACATTTCTGAAGTTACATGTACAATTATATTTATTTTCCATTCTTTGGTTAACAGATGAAGGCCATATAGATCCATATTCACTGACTCAAGCTCTAGCCATTGGTGCAAGGATGCACGGTGCTGATATTTACATGCCTGCTCCAGTCACTGGTCTAAGCCACAGAACAGATGGTCGGTGGGATGTGCTCACTGAACATGGTACAATTAGGGCTAAACAAGTGGTAAATGCTGCAGGTAACACAACACAATACACCACACAAGGCTCTAATACCTTTATATTTATCGTTAGTAACATAGTTTCCTCTGATGTTCATTTTGGTAGGGTTCTGGGGCCGTGAGATTGGACGGATGGCAGGGCATGAACTTCCTCTTGTGGCTATTCACCATCAGTATTTTGTTACATCCACCATTCCTGAAGTTGCAGCCCTCAAGCATGAACTGCCTGTCATACGAGACCTTGAAGGGTCCTACTACTGTCGGCAGGAGAGGCATGGCTTATTAGTAGGGCCTAATGAACATGGAGACAAGATGAGGTTACAAGATGAGTGGTACAGTATCAATTTTACTGTTTATAACACATGCGTACACTGTACAATAGCCGCAGACTTATAAATGCTCTTTTTTTAACATAAATTTATAAGGTGGGATGGTGTGCCTCCAGGCTTTGGAAAGGAGTTGTTTGAGAGTGACCTGGACAGAATCAGCGATAATGTTGCCATGGCAATGGAGCGCATACCTTTGCTGGCTGACGCAAACATTGCCAGCGTTGTGGCAGGTCCAATAACTTACAGCCCTGATGTGTTGCCCATAATAGGGCCAGCATTTGATGTACCCAACATGTGGCTGGCCTTTGGCACTGGTCAAGGCATCATGCAGGGAGGTACACGTACATAAATTTTATTGTATTTTTTTTTTCATAAGGACTTTGAAAATATGTACGAAAAGTAATCCCTAATTTTATTTGCAATATCACTGGAGTCCAGTGAGATAACAAATATGTACATGTATTAGTATTTGTTTCAAATAAGCAATGAATAAATCTTGTCGGCAACATTAGAGTTGTACAGAGATACATGTATTGTGCAACAATTAATATAATTGTTATAGCTCGTTTTAACTCTCCATAACTCAAACTTTCTGTAACTCCAACAGTTTTATGTTTGTCCTGCTGGTTTATGTTATTGAGACTCTACTCTACTATTTTCTTTGAATTTTAAGGTGGAATCGGCACGTATCTGGCTGATTGGATAATGGATGGTGAACCACCTTACGATCTGAACGAGCTAGATCAAGGACGTTATGGTAACTGGGCATCAAAAGATTATGTTATGGCTAAGGTGAGGGAGTCGTATGGCTATAACAACCAAATTGGACATCCAAAATTAGAACGACCTGCGGGACGACCCATCAGAAAAAATGCAATATACGAGGTTAGTGATCTGATATGGTCTGCAACGGACCTTTTAGAATGAATGTGTGACATGCTAACAATGGAACGATTAAATGTATCTGTACTGCAATAAATTGGTGGGGATCGCATGCCATTGTTTAACTGCTAAACTCGTCCCCTGAGAGCCGCAATCCTTTTCCCTTTCATTTGAACAATGAATTCAGATTACCAGAAAATAAACACAACTGCGTATCGCTGATAACCTCTAAAAGGTACAGTTTCATTGTGTGTCACGTGACAAATTACTCCATGATTCTTGGAATATTTTGCCAGCCAGTTGTCCAGGAGTTTCTAGCCATAACCATGAAAAATGACGAGCATAGGTTCTATGAGAACGGGGCTCCGCGAGCCCGCGAGAGCTCCGCTAAAAAGCATCCTTCCTGCCTACTACTGTAAGAAATGATTAAAAATTAGAACATGTAAGGAGATTTTGTTTGTTGCAGCGTCTTGTAGAGCGAGGTGCAGAAATGGGATTCCATGTTGGTTGGGAGCAACCAAACTGGTTTGTTCTGCCAGGTGATGATGGAGGCTACAAACCAAGTTTTCGCCGAACAAACTGGTTTGAACCAGTTGGACGAGAATATGACTTGGTATTGAACAAAGTTGGTATTATCGATCTGTCACCGTTTGGAAAGTTTGAGCTCAAGGGAAAAGATGCATCAAAGTTCTTGGATGTCATCGTTGCAAATGTGCTGCCAAAGGTAAATAATGTAAAGCTCTTGTTTTAGTTTTCAATTATTGAATGTTGGCAGTAATTCAACATTGTCTCCGCGGTTATAGCAAACATCTACATGAAAGAATTTGAAGAACAGGCAATAGCAACTTCGCCATATAAACCTAAGATCTGGAAGCGATATGTAGATGACACATTTACCATATTAAATCAAAGCAATGTCGACGGTTTCTTGCAACACCTCAACAACCAACAGCCTACCATTCGTTTTACCATGGAAACAGAGAAAGACAACACTATCCCTTTCCTAGACACGTCAATTACAAGGGACTCAAACGGCCTTCTCACTACCAGTGTATATAGGAAACTTACTCATACTGATCAATACCTGGCCTATGATTCACACCATCCGCAGTCAGTTAAGCGTGGTATTGTGAAATGTCTGTATGACCGAGCCAAACACCTCATTAATAGGCCATCAGTTATCTCCAACGAAAAGAAACATTTGTCGTCGGTTCTTGTTTCTAACGGATATCCTTCCTCGTTTGTACAAAAAATCACAAAAACGAAAGGACCAACAACAACAAAGAAGGAATCCACGCAGGATTTTAAATCTACTGCAGTATTGCCCTATATCAAAGGTGTATCAGAGGTTCTTCGCCGCTGCCTACAACGACAAGGCGTACGCACTGTTTTCAAATCTGACACAACTCTCAGGTCACACTTAGTACGACCTAAGGACGTCCTCGACTCTAATAAACAGGACGGTGTTGTCTACAAGATTCCTTGCGAGTGCGGCAAAGTGTATATCGGAGAAACAGGGAGGTCTATGCATGAAAGGATAAAAGAACACGATAGAGACATACGGCTTGCTCGTACTCAAACCTCCGCGGTTTCAGAACACGCTAACAAGACCGGGCATTTTCCTATTTGGGACGAGGTTAAGTTTATTGATCGTGACCCACACTGGTACACCCGTAGAGTTAAAGAGGCCATCCACATAAGACTTCATCCTAATAACATCAACAGAGATAGTGGAATTGAAATTCCCGAAGCGTGGATGCCTACAATCAAGAAGCATAACAGCCGACCGATATCAAATCGGACCGGAGAGGGAACAACATCTTTTCGGAATAATAATGAGGATCGAAATGCACCAATAACAACAAGCCAACGTGCTACATAAGCGACACGTAACCAATCGACCTCATCGCCTGATGAAGACTAGCAGTAATAGCAGTCGAAACGTCGCGATCAACATCTTAAAGTGACTCCATCGTGAGACAAACGAAAAATCGTTTTACCTATTGAAAAAGATGTTATGTTTATCATGTCACGAGAGAGGGACAGACCAAAAAATCTGAGGCCCTGACAGGATTCAAACTTATGACCTTCCGCTACCTCTTACATGTACCACTGAGCTGCGAGAGACTCGTGAGAGACTTTATACACCAAATTGAAGAAACGTTGTCGAGTGAAAAGCATAAACCATGAACGATGCGACCCAAAGGTTTACTGGGAAGTTGGAAAATTTAATCTTCGTCTGTGACAGAATATACATTATATTAACACAGAATACATAAATCATGCTCTTAAATGTCTCAAACAAAGAAAACATCTTAATTATCAAGAAATAGAATATAACTAGCTTGCCAATGCTGCCTACCCAGAATCCCATTCGGTCTCATCGTTGATGATTTATGCTCTTTTAAATGACAACGTTTCTTCATTCAGGTGTATATGACATGTGTCCTACATACTGCTAGGATTAGCAATGTCAAAAATGTAATGTGTGGTAATAATTGACGAAAGATGTTAAATGTTAAGCTTGGTTATGAAAATGAAAAAGATAAGTTATGTCATGAGCGTGGGACAAAGAAAATATTGCTACATGTACGCTTTCCAAGTTTGTCGCTAGCTACGTGTATTAGGCTGTTCCAGGCTCCGAGATAGTGGGGAACGTGCGAGGTAAAGAAAAAAGGGAAAAATCGCGGGGGTACTGGGGAGAGGGCGGTCCGCCGACCAGTTCCCCCGCGATTTTTTCTCTTTTTTTTTTACTTCGCGCGTTCCCCACTATTTCGGAGCCTGGAACAGGCTATACATGTATTGTCTTACGGTTCTGATCTGCATATGTTGTGACTCCCAGTGAGAATGATCAATTTATTTCCTTTCATAATTCCAGGTTGGTTGTACAAACATCAGTCATATGTTGAGCCCGCGAGGCAGGGTGTATGCGGAGTTCACAGTCTCCACTCTCGCACCTGATCATTATTTCTTGCTGACAGGAAGTTCGTCAGAATTCCATGATCTCAGGTCAGTTCTGTAGAGTGCTGTACAAACACTTTAAGCCTTGACATCGTCTGTACTCACAGAAGCCTGTGCAGCTGATTTCTCCCAACCCTTTTTCTCCCTGGAGCGACCACAACTAGCATGCAATAAAAAGCCAAATGTAATTTTGTAAAAGTGACTAAAAAACAAACACCCTTAAAAAACTATCGGAAAAGCTAAAGGTATAGTGTATGATTAAATCACAATAAAAGGTTAGAAGACTCTTCGAACCTTGTTACATGTACGTTATTTCAAGATCTGACTTTGGGATCAAAAGGGTTATTTTGGCTACTGAGCTACGTATTGTGAAAACAAATCAGGCAGTAACGTGGCTCTCAAGTTGTAGTCCGCGCTTGGAGGTATCCAATGTCTCTTTCAGGCTTTTCAATCTTCTGTCGCCTTCGTACATTGTAAGTGTTTGGAACTTTCCGTAAAATGCTCGGAAAGTCTCAGTGTTCTCAGTTGAACCCTTAACCTGTAACATCTGTGAGGGGTGTCACTAGAAACTTACAGCTGTGAATCAAGGTGTTTCAATACAAAGTTTAGTAACACCTTTGGCCATGGGCCACATTGTTACGGCTGTTAACAGAAATGGAACAGTTGATTAAAAAGTTACTGAGACTTCAGGATTAATCTAGACATTATGGTAAACTGAAAGAACAAATCTTCAAAAACAGTGAACCTCGATGTCTCCCAAAGTCTCAAACAGTGTTTTGTTTTATGGACAAGCTACTTAAAGGTAAAAAACTGCTTCGTTCTCATGTCTAGGTGGTTGATTGATCATGCAAGGGAAAGAAATTATGATGTGACCATTGAAAATGTGACGGATGACATGTCCTGCCTGGGTATAGCTGGACCACACTCGCGTGCAGTGTTATCTAAACTCACATCAACAGATATGAGTAACCGCGAGTTCAAATTTCTGACAATCAAAGACATTGAAATCGCTGGGCTTCCTGTGCGCGCTATGCGAATTTCATACACTGGTAAGTAGAGTGAGTATACAGTATGTGAAACGAGTGAGGATCTCCCTTATCTCACGTCGTGAAAACAAACATGCCCGTAAGTTAACCCTGGGGAAGAGGGGGTGTGTGTGTGGGGGGGGGGGGGGGGGGGGGGGGGGGGAGGGGATTCTCATGTAAAATTAACGGTGATTGTCGGAAATTTTGAAAGGAACCTCTAAAAGGTACCGGAAACCTGTTTTTTGGGCATGGCGCTCATTAATTTAATTATTACCTCTAAGAGATTCCAATTCTTTCTAAAAAGTTGTTTCTGTCAGCATATCTTTCTGGCGTAATACACTAAAAGGTATCAGAATCACTCAATGCACAGTGGTCATTTTCGATTCAAACGCCCTTAGTTACTAAACCTCGACCACCAACGTCACTTTAACTCACTCGTGGGTGGATAAAAATCGTACATGGCACTTGCCTTGAAGTAACCTCTATCGTATTCACCTCTAAAACCCCCGCGCCAAACCAAAAAGAGACTTGACAAGAGTTCAAACTGTCATTCTCGTTTGGTCTCAAACTCTCTCTCGTGCGCTCTCGGCGACGCACGAGCGCTTTCGAAGAGTTCGAAATCGCTCAAAATTTTTATTGGAATCTATGGGAATTCTAAACTCTCGCTCTCCATTTGGTCTCAACCTTCAGACACACTCACTAAATTTCATGCGCTCTCAGAGAGTTTGTACTCTCTTCAACTAAGTTCTCGCTTGGCCTGCGGGCTTGACAGGTAGACCTTTATCTGCTAAAAGCTATTTTCAATAATATTGTTAGGTGAACTGGGCTGGGAGTTATACCACAAGAATGAGTACACGGCCGAGTTATACGAAGCACTGTTGAAGGCTGGGGAGGAGTTCGGTATCGGAGACTTTGGTACTTACGCCATGACATCATTGAGGGTCGAGAAAGGATTTAGGGCGTGGGGTCTAGAGGTATGCAGATAATAACGTGCAGTTAAGTATCTGCAAGCAGTGAGTAAACTAAATACAGACCGGTATATTTCAGAACTTAGACCACGGATTATGGCAATAAATGGACCTCCTCACATGGCCTACATAAGTAGAAAAGTGCTTACAGAAATGATAGATGATATTCGCGTCTTTTTAACCATAAACAGCTCGAAGCCTTGTTCTTGTATTTTATTCTTGTGTTAGCAAAGAGGCGACAAAGATGAAAAAGTTTGTACCATTTATACGATCACGTCCTTGATAAGAAGTGACTTTTTTTCTAGTATAAATAGCCTTATTAACCGTGTACATTTTAATGTGAAGTAAATGTTAAGTATGAATGGGTCAGTAATCTACATTCTGTAGCTCGAAAGGAGGTCGGACACCTCATTGAGAATTACGTAAAGTCGACGCTAATGCTTTTTTTGTTATGGCTAACCAATCTATTTGTAACAAATTTCGTAAGTGTTAAAATAGGAAAATTTTAAGTCACAATCCAGAATCGAACCTGTCACTTACACAACCTGTCACCTACACAACCAGAACGCCACCGAGCCGCTTGGGTCATTTCGGTTAAAATTTAACTATATGACCTGCTAACCCTGACCTTTCGTTAACCAAAAGCTAACCAGCTAATCCGTTTTTGTTTAACGTTATATAATTCTCAATAAAGTGGTCCGACCTGTCCTGGAGCTATGGAATCTAGATTTTTCTACCCAATTCAGGCGGGTCATAGTGTATGACGTATAAATTAAAACGTCGTTTATGGAAATTATTTATGTCAACTCACTTTCCAACAGATGAATATGGACACCACCCCCTTGGAGGCAGGGTTAGACTTCTTTATCAAATTTAACAAGGTAAGTTAAAAGTGAAGATTGTGAACTGTCTCTCGAGTCTTTCTTTCCATGGTGGCTTTCACAGAATACAGGATCAACAGTGTTCATATATCGCCCAGAGTGCCGCGACACATCCGGGACTTTATGCGTGGTCCGCGCGAAAATACAAAGTCAATCAGAATGCCAGACAATTGAGAAAATGGCCTGAAAGCGGCTAAGAGCGCGTGCGTTTTACGAGTTTACGAGTTTACTACTTTACTTTCAAAATAGTTACTATATGGCTTTTGAAGGAGAAAATGAGACTCTACTGTGAAACAGCCGTATTATTGCGTTGGTCATACGAATGCGCGCGGTCTTTGAATGAAAGGACTGGAGCCAGGCTTGTGAGGCTCGCGCGGTTTGTGCACCAGGATCCACGCTTTCGGCGCTTCGCACCTTTTCGAGCGAGCAGCGAAAAATCCCCGACTGTTTTGCAGTCTAAAATGACAACTTCTCTGAGATTTTACCAAAAGAGGAACGGGTCGCAAATTTTGCTTGAATTTGGACTATTTCAAGTTTTTTCTCAGTACGGGAAATTATTTCGAGGCTGAATGTTTCTCCGCCAAAGAGCTTGTTGTAAACGTTTTCGGTGGTTATTTTTTAACAGGGTGTTGACTTCATTGGGCGAGAAGGTTTGCTCAAACACAAGGAGAATGGAATTAAGAAGAAGCTGTGTATGCTGACTGTGGAAACAACTGATGTGGATCCCGAAGGCAATGAATCCATTTGGTTTGGAGGAAAGGTGATTAAGGCAGATGTCCTTACCGGCTTGCAGTAGCGTTTAAGGTGGCAGTAAATTTACCTGAATTTGAATGAAGAGTTTTATAGAGGGGATTGAAGAAAGAAAATTATTTTTGAAGCACCAACAGACAGCTGACACCCACGGAAGAGCACTCCAGGTTGTTGGTGGACTGCTTTTGTGTCCATCTACTAATTATAAAATTCATATTCTAATTTATTTTTAGCATTATTAAGTCTTTGATATTTCTTATTTTTCCAAATTTCAGAAATTCCCATCCTCCCTTCTCTCCTCACACACAAAACATTGCATAGCATTCATATCCAAACCTATGATGGAATTTTTGGATTCCTTGAAACTTTAACGAGATAAATCCATAAAACCGATCTTAAGCAGCGGAAAATTGGCATTCAGGTATATTGCCCCCCCACCCTTAAATCGTTTTTCAAAACAGATCTCGGCAGATGCTTGAGACATCAGATGTCCAGTTGGACTTGGCAACTCACCACTCTTCCCTCAGCATGTACAACAGGCACTTTCCCTTTGCGCAAGCTCGAATGTTGAGCAACGAACGAGCGCGGAGCATGGTTTTAAAACTTCAAGAACTAGGACTGTTACAGAGGCTACTCTTCCCCCCTCAAAAGGAAAGGTGCCGGTCCTACACGCGTACTCAGGTATATTAAGGCCTGGGTCAGTTAAGGTACATCCAAAAATTAAGGGGGGTGGTCTATCTCATAAAGTATGGAACATATGAAACTTGGCCAAACGCTTAAACGTGATACAAAAGTTAAATTTGATATGAAGTTGTCACGAAAACAGTCACGCAACTGATTAAGGTATCAAATTTCCATGTTTTTCTTTAGGCTAAGTGCAGGAGAACTTAAACCACTCTGACTGACAAAATATCCTTTGGATATTGTTAAGTGCGCAAAGTCATACACGAAACTAACTGGAAGGCGTGTCCAGGTCACGTGACGATTGAAATGTCACGATTTTGTTGTCACGCTAACACCAGAAAACAGTCATGCCAGAAAGTACCTTTGGAAAGTACCTTAAAAGGGTAGAAATAATACCACTTAAAATTCTCAGAAAACACAATTTTTCCTTGTCTGCAAGAGCACTGAAGGAACAAACCGGAAGTAAAAGCTCATTTGGTCACGTGATAAGTTGCCATGGAAACATCAACGCCAAAAATGACTGTCTTAACAAGTTGAAAGCCGTTGCCAAGTTTCATACTTATGACACGTTTCCTTTTGAAGATAGACCACCCCCTTTACTCTTTTGATAAAATAGGGACAGACCCAGTCCTTAATATACCTGAGTACATTGTCGAGCAATTTGTCAAGAAGAAAACGACTATTTTGAGTATTTTAGGTCAATGGTTTGACTTGAAGTTTCCCCCACTCTAATCTCTTTAATATATATAGATAGCCCAAGCCTAACAGCGTCGCACTTTGAACAAGCTTAATTAAGGTGAAACTTAACCAAGGTGAAACTTAACTAAGGTGAAAGGTTGGAAGCACAAGAATTAAGATTGACGAACGGGCTATTTTCAATTTTAGCAATTCTCAAAAACAGTATTACGCGACTGTCTGCACAGTACATTTTTATAGACCGTACAAAAGTTCACAAAAACAACTTTTCTCTGTCTAGAATAACTAGTACCACTAGTTTCCGAATAAAATACAGTTTTTGTTTGTCAAAAATTGCCCGAGAAACTGATTTGAAAATCAAAAATTGCAAAAATACACAAACATATTTGCGATGCATAAGGCGATACGAGTGAAGATAGAACTGTACTATAAAATCAAAGTCTTGTTTTGTTTACATAAAATCGCTTTTCAAACTATCTAATGAATGAACAAACACATAAAAATGGACAACACAATCTTATTTCGAAAAAAATTATTCAAATCTCCATTAGTTTACGTTTAAAAGCAAAACGCGTACCATTTAAGTACCTTTAAGTCCCTCGCTTGCTTGGTTCTGAAATCCGTAGAAAACAAATATCTCCCGGATTGATAAAAACGTAATACATGAAGTTCCTCGAAGCAAGATTTCATCCCTGAAAGCTCGTCTTTTTCCACTAAAGCGGCTTCTGAGTATCCCTTAATTAGTATCCTTGTCTTGAGTAGCAAACCGCGAAATATTAAGGGAAATAACGCCTTTAATTTCAACGGTTTTCTCCGCTTAGTAAATTCACAGCAAAACATCAAAGTGTTTTTCTAGCTGACGTGACATTCGGCCGTGTAACCGCGCGAAAAACAAAGCCTCGCTTTGGTTTCAACATGACGTCATACGCGCATGTTTTGCGACGTCATACGCGCCCGCGAGCTAGAGCTAGTCCTGCGCGACGGCGGCGGCGGAGGTCGGGCACACGCGCGCCCGCGAAACATTCCGCTAGCCATGACCATGAAAAATGACGGGCATGGTTCTATGAGTATGGAGCTGCGCAGCCAGGCCTTCGGCCTGGTAAGTGCTCCGCTAAAAACCCGTGATCGAGGTCATAAATAAATTATTCGATCACTCAAAGGGGACAAACTTTAAATAAATATGGCTACTAAACATATTTGAATTTCGTAACTGTTTATCAGTAGGATACCTAAAATGTGTGCAATTCCACAATTGGTTTCGGCTCCATTAAATCCTATACCAATTAATTGCAGAACATTTTAGGAGGAGCCACCCACAGTGTGAGCACAGTTACTAACATGACATATTAGTAAGGAAAACAATGCAAAATAATGTAGTACGTTAAATAACGAACTAAGCACGCGATTATCAAATTATTATCATGATTATCAAGCTGCAAATTCACAAGCTGTCGCGCTAGTTTCAGTGTCTGATCGTAAATTCTGTTTGTGCTGTAGGTTGTTGGTAATACCACTTCTGGTGCGTACAGCTACAGGCTCCAAAAGAGTATATCACTAGCGTACTTACCTCTGGAGCTCACAGAATTAGGATCCCGAGTGGAGGTGGAACTCTTAGGGACCAAATGTCCCGCCACTGTGGTCAAAGAACCAGTGTTTGACACAGAACCTGTCCGCACGAGACGGCAGATGAAGGCCGCTAAGAAAGCCGGGAAGACAACTGGATAATTAGACACAAACTTTGTTGAATAGACTTTATGATTACACGAGGATTTGGCTGTCCTTTGGTGAAAGCTGTGTTAAAACTCTTCCTGAAAACTTTTCTCATGTTCAAATTCTCTTTGAAATTCAAAAGAAATAGGAAGAACTAACCATTAATGGTCCACTGTCCTGCCGACGTAACAACTTTTCTCTTAAGCACCTTATTTCCATGTTACATCGCCAAATGCCACCAAAAATACAACTTAATTGGATAAAAAGATTCTATAGACCAAAACAGAAGCAGCAGTATGAAGATAAAGTGCAGGATTGCAAGGGAGGAAGTGGATTTCAGTTCATTAAATTTAATTTCGTGTTTGGCGGTCAATAAACAACATTGTAATTCTTGCAGAATTTCGACTTTTTTATCCCTTATTTTGTCTCTTTTTAAGTTAATATTTCTTTGGTTTCCTTATTTGTGGCGATCTGTGGTCCAATTTCAAAATAATAGGGGACTTTAGATCGGACGGCGAGTACGAGATTGAGTACGAATACGACTTTTAAAACTTAGTTTGCGTGCTCCAAATAACCATTTACCACACGAATTTTATACCTAGAGTATTCTTATCTTCTGGTTTGCAACAGGAAGAACCGACAGCGCCGGATTTTGAAGAGAGCTGCAGCACTAAGGAATAACGAATATTTTTTAATTTATACAAAATTGAATCTGAATGAACAAGCAAGAATAAACATTTTCGGTAACATTTTGATATTCTTTATTTACTCCGATCCTAAAGACTCACTCACTCACTAAGCCGGCTGCAAGGCAGTCGGCCACGATCTTTCGCCATTGAGTGAAAGACTGTTTGCAAAAGTAAATGTGCGCTTTTTTTATTACGTTCTTTTCTTAGGAGTTAAAATCATCTTTATCCAAAGAACACGGTACGGTAACGTTTCTCGGGGTTTAACTGCTAAAATTGCTT
>JAJGOT010000023.1:2575000-2582500 GCA_022457155.1 Cladopsammia gracilis
TGGCGTCTGACAGATATTTCCAGCTACCAGCGCGTCTCCTTCGTTGGCCACCTCACGCGCGAGATCACACGCGGCTTGATTAATTTCCGCGCACTATAAACAAAAAAACGGGTTATAAACCAGAGACGAGGTGTCATGGGAAGAAAGCACAACGCAACTGTTCCACAACTCCTAATCTGCGATCAGGTGTTTTTCAAGAGAGGCACGCCAATCTCCTGCCAACGTGTGCTCTGTGAACAAGGAGTACATATTACCTTATGTGAAGCCTGGAGACGAAGCAGGGAGAACAGGGCAAAAAGAATATCGAGACACTAAGAAAAATTACTTCGCCAAAATCTGTAGAAAACTTATTTCCTCCCGCCATCCATTCTCACCTTTCTGTGTGCAAGCTAGTGCTAGATTTTTCGTTTTCTTACCCCGATCTTCTCGGAAATTGTGTTTCCTCGGTTTTTCAATTTGCTATCACTGGCGTAAAAAGTGAAGGTTTGCATGACATCAGCGCCAGCTCGAAGAAACTCTCGATGCAATTGTCGCACTGTAGAAAGAAAAATGATTCTTAAAACCGGGATTTGCCTATCCAAATTAACAGAATGCAAAGCTCAAATGATGCCATTTATTATACTGTACGACATAGCATTTTATAATTAATTAGAGTGCAAAAGGAGTGATAACACTTTATTACACTTTTCTGTTCGCGCGCTCGGGAAAACAGTTTGAAAAAGATTTTGGAGAATATGTGGTACACCCATATATTAAAGAAATAAAAAACGCGCCGAGTGCATTATTGAGTTATATAAGCATGCGGGAATTTTTAAGAACACGAGAGAAGTGCAGAGAAGCACGAGCCAAAGGCGAGTGCTTCTCGCACTTCTCCAGTTTTAACCAATCACAGCGCGCACATTTCCTTGACCATTTTATAAAAGCTATATAAGTTATTCCGCCCCAAAGGGCATGGCTTTGAGCCGATTTAGCTAAAAACGGGTATAGATTTTAACCACTTTGTTCTGAAATTCGGTTTACAGTAGTGAGGGTCTGGAAGGGTCAGTCGTCAGTTAAAATTTAGGCAATTTGGCAGTTGTCAGTTAGCCTGTTCCAGACTCCGAGATAGTGGGGAAGGTGCGAAGTATCACCATCAAACCGAAGAGCTGGTTGCTCGTGCAATAAAATTGTCAAAATTATTGAACTAGAATTGTAGTCAATTCTGGTCGTTTCTTCGGGCAAAGTTTCGTTGCAGGAAGGTTCGATTTATTACGAATATAGGACGCATTTTTCGTGGACGCGCCCGTTCGTAGCCTGTGAACAGGCTCTTTGGTTTGGATATAGGGCAAAAAAAAAGGCGAACGGGGAGGGGGTGGGTAAAAGGAAAAGAGAGGGGGGAGGCCTCCCCGCCTCTTCCCCTCTCCCCAGTTTTCCCGCGACTCGCTTCGCTGGCCGACTTTTCCTCGCGAGTCTTCTTTTCGCCGCTATCTACTTTCGTAATACAACCGCAAGGAGGCCTGTTCATAGGCTAGCCCGTTCGCGAACAATCCCGCCTAGTCTTGCGCCTGCTTTGGAACCCACCCGCAGAGATTATAGATTTCAAACAATTTTAACGTCAAAATTTGAATGCGCAAAGAGTTTGTTTTTATTGTGTTTTTCAGACAAACAACTAGAACAATTTTTCGTGTCATTGATATTCAGTAGGATTTAGAAAAAGCGTCCACTGAAAGACTTATTTTCATCTGGATAGCACTGTTACTCCAATACACCAAACGTTTGTTTACAGAGCAATAGCCCATCTCGCCGATTGCATGAACTTGCCTCCTTCAAATGAACTTAAAAGCGTTGGGATCATGGGAAATGTAGTCTCGCATAATTTTACCGCCTCTCCCCCAGTTTCCCCTCGGCTCGTTCGCTCGCTCCAGTCTCGCCGAGCTTGTTTTCGTGACCAGCTCGCCTGCTCGATTCACTGAAAAGGGACAGCTAGCAGTCTATTTTCACACGATGTGATGTTATCGAGTTTCATGCTCGGTAGCGATCATCAGACTGAATAAAAAGGTCGTTAAAAGGCCTTAAAAAGCATCACGCGCGCGTATCAAATGTCGTATGCAAATGTCAAATGTCGCATCGAAAACATTTTCACGTCGAGGGACGCGGAAAACCTCCTGCTAATTTTACCGTACGTTTAACCCTATCCAGACCGGGCTTTTTTTGACCGTCTGGGACCCGGGGGGGGGGGGGGGCTCCAGAAGCCCCCTATGTAACTTTGAAACCGCTTATGCTATGGCCACCAAATTTACACAGGATAATGTTGTCATGAATTCTAGTAACTACAGATACTTTGGTGTCATAATGACGTAACGTAACGTCATTATGACGTCATATAGTCGATTTTATTGGCTAATACAGTCTTTCATCAATATTTTCTCAATTTTGAACATATAACAACAATACTTTAACAGCTACCTATTTGATAGAAGTCTTATGTTTACTAACACTGTTTTTGTTGTTAACAATAACAGTGACGTCATTATGACGTCATATACAATGAAATAACCAACTGAAACGTTCTATAAGGCATATCTCTGAAACAAACGGTAGTGTTCATACCAAACTTTCACATATTGATGCAGGAGTAAAAGTTAATGAATTCGTACACTTTGTTGCCATGGTAACAGCATGTGACGTCACAGAAGTGATGTGTACATTTTCTTAAAAACTGGAACAGATAACTTTGCAAATTTTGGCTTTTCATGTACCTAATGAAGTAAAAAAAGCTTTCTCAAGTGAAAAGGACATTTTTATGATATTTTGACAATAAATGTTTAGAGATAATGGAATTACACAGACAGGTAAATAAATTTCCCATTTTATTGTCCGCCATCTTGGATCCGCCATCTTGAATTAGTCCAAACGTGTTTATTTCAGTAAAAACACCGAAAAATAAAGCAAATGGACTGCTAAAGCTTAGTTTATTGTGGGCAAATGTTTTACAATCCAAAATATGAACCAATAATAAAATTATAAAGAGAAAAGACCTTTAGTAAAACTTCGATCCGCCATCTTGGATTTTGACATTTCATATTCCACGTTTTCCTAAAATTACCGTTAATTAACCTTAATTAATAAACAATTATACATAATTTGATCAATTATCGCTAAATTAAGTGGAAAATATTAATTCAATAAGAAAACTTTGAAATAATCTTGATTAAAGCGGTTGCTATGGAAACGTCAATGTCGGTGGACAAAGCACACTAACGGCAAAATGTTTCCAGATAAATTTTAGGAAAAGTCACCAAATTTGGTGGTCATTGCATCGACCGTTTTGAAACGACACAACTTCAAAGTTCGAGCGGGCTCCAAAAGCCCCTCCCCCCCGGTCTGGATAGGGTTAAGGTCGATGCCGCTTAAAACGAAACCTCCAGCGAGCCGAGAAGTGTTTGTATTTTGTGGGCTGTTCTGTTAGCCTCCTACGCAGACGTCCTTAAGGCTTGTCACGTAATCCTTTCTCCCCACGTGGGGGAGAAAAGATTGCGTGACGAGCCCTAAGGACGTCTGCGCAATAGGCTACTGTTCGTCCCCAGAGCCTTTGTTTCGTTTGGTCAGCGGAAAAAACGAAGGGCTCTGGTAACAGTGCCTTCCGGATGTCGTAAAATCCACGACATCCGCTAGCGCATGCCTAATGCGGAAATAAAAAACCTTTCGTATGTGCATTCTCGTCCCCAGAGCCCTCGTTTCGTTTGGTTGAGCTCTGGAGACGAGAATAATACAGTGGAATGGCGTTCGAAAGAACTGTACAAGACTTAACAATTGTAGGAAAACATCGCGCTAAAAAGGAAAGAAGGAAAACTTTACGTGCTGCTGTTATTTAGAAGAAAGATTGTCTTTGTATTTTGCCTACTGGTTTTAGAAGTTCCTCGATAGGTCAACCGATTTCTTTCGTTTGGGAGCTGTGTATTTATCGTTTCACCACTGAACGCTATCAAAGTTTGTTGATGGACACGCTGTGGTCATTATTTCATCGAACTGTGGTAAGAAATATCGAGGAATTTTTGTTTTGCATTCGTTTCATATTTTAATTGGGCTTCGAGTGACCTTCGTTTCCCAAGATTTGTATTTCAAGTTGTAGCAAAGAGTACTGCCTAATAAAGAAAATATATTAAACTTGCTTACGAGAGTGTTGATAGCGTTGTTGTTGTTGTATTTAAAATGGGTAACCTAGTGGTAATATTTCTTTTCACCCTTGGGCTTTCTTCAGGATTTTCGCCTCTCCTTTAATTAATACTCGTCCCTGTTGCAAGCAACATACTTTTTTGTGCTGTTTTTTAAAATTCGTGGCCGCTTATAGCTTCGTCTTCCAAGACACATACTGATTATTTTCGGAAACGAATCGCTCATATTTAGCGACAATCAGATCCCGTTATGCTTTGAAATTTAGCAGCCATATCTTTACCTGCTAAACCAAACAAAAGTGGGTGACATTGGTCGTTGAATGCGTTGAAATTAAAACGTTGGTTTTGTTGATGTAGTCATAGGACTTCAACATTTGAAATTTAACCGGAAGTAAAACCTTATGCGTAGAGGCGTAAAATTTTTTACCTTGTTGCGCATTCATTTTAAACGGCCAATCAAAAAATTCAAATTTTTGTCAGTTACCAGAGCTACACGAGACGCAATTTAAAAAAAACCGTGGAGCTCTGGGGACGAGAATGCCTAGAGGCGTAAAATTTTTTACCTTGTTGCGCATTCATTTTTAAACGGCCAATCAAAAAATTCAAATTTTTGTCCGTTACCAGAGCTACACGAGACGCAATTTAAAAAAACCGTGGAGCTCTGGGGACGAGAATGTTGCATCGGGCATAATTAGTGAGCCCCGCTTGAGGAGTTCGTTATTTATCGGCTTCAAAAGTTGGCATCGGAAAAAATTCGACGGCTAGGAACGGGGAAAACCTCCTTCAACATCCATAGATGCTGGCAAAAACGACTCCGCCGGCGAGCCGAGAAGTTTTATAAAAAGAAACATATTAGAATGCACGATCACTGCGACAAACCGTTGAGAGTGGCCGGATCTGGGTTCCCAGACCAAGATCAGTATTAATACTTGAAGTGAAACAAAAGAAACGGCAAACTGATCCTTACGGCAAAAAAAAAAAGTAGAAGCAGAAGCAGAAGAAAATAAAATAAAATAAAAGTGGAATATAATAGTGCCCAATATTTCGCTTTGAAAAACAAAGCTTCTTCAGGGGCTAGCACTATAAATGATTACAACTGTTAAACCGTTATACAAGTGGTTTTGAAAAAACTAAAGAATAGCAAAAACAATGAATATGATTGGTGAAGGGTTTGACGGGTGACAAACTAAACTGACTAGTGATGAGAAAGTTAACGAGGTTCGTCGCGTCTGTTGATTCCAAGTGGTTCTAACGTCTTTGCTTTGTCTATGAGAAATGCTTCACGCGCTTTTCGTACAGAGTCTCTGCTCTTACTAGCCTGTGAACAGGCTTCTTTTTGGGGAATTGGGTTAGGTTAAAATCGGCGAGCGAAGCGAGGACTGGGGAAGAGGGAAGGGGGGCGAAGCCTGTGGACTCGCCTTTGATGCCGCCGTTCTATGATACCAGAATCTGATATCATGAGCTGATTGGTCAGCTCACTTCTTGTTGACAGGTATGCGGTGATAGAGGACACATGTTGACATCTCAAATGCCTGGCGCCCTAAATTTGCATAATTATTCCATTCGTTGGCTCAAATGATAAACAAACATGACGACTCGTTGCATGCAATTTTCAGATCTTGATTTTGAGAAAGCTTTGAGCGATTCGTTGCGAAATTTTTCGCTTATACCTTGACTTAAAGAAGAGCAAAAGCTGTGTCTAAAGTCTGTGACAAAAAAGCAAGATGTTTCTGGAATTTTGCCGACTGGATTTACAAAACAGCAACCATGCTGCAGATTATCTGTTGGATGCCAAATCAAACGCTATTACAAAACAACGGGGGTTTATCCTAGCTCCACTGGGACACGCTACTCAACTACAGAACTTTAATACTAAGGAGCTAAAAATTATTGCAATAATTCATGATTTCATTGCAGTGGAATTATAGACTAAGGCTTTTTGAGACTCGGATCTAAGATGCCTATTACCGTGTGGCCGGAAACACTATAATCCGCCGAGAACAAAAGGTCAATATCATCGAAGAGAACAAATTCATAACTGTGATCTAAACGCGCAATTCTCTCTGAAGTCTTGCTGGAAAAGCTTTATATTTTAGGTTTTTTAAATACTTTTTTTGCGAAGACTGGGAGTCGTGTTTAGCCTGTCTATTTTTATACTACTACCGATGCATTCAACCGAATTAAAACATGACAACTTGTTGACATTTTAATTAACTTGTTGCCAATTATCCAACAGGATAATTACTAGGGGGCGGAACGGCGGCATCAAAGCTTCGCCGCCCCTTCCCTCTTCCCCAGTCCGCGCTCGACTCGCTTCGCTCGCCGATTTTAACCTAACCAAATTCCCCCAAAAGAAGCCTGTTCACAGGCTATGCTCTTACGTATTAATTCCAGTGGTATAAGTTGCATATCCTCAGTAGAGTGTCCCGGTAGATTAAAGTGTTCTGATGATATAGGAGTTGGGCAGCTGAGGTGATGCGGATTCTCTACAGAGCGGCGAACAACAAAAGAACAGGAAAAAAAAAAAAGAACAACAAAAGAAAGCCTCCGACCGAACACCTTTCGTAATCACCTACAATCCAGCTCTTTGTAATCCTCAAGTTCCTCTGTTGTACGAAAACACCTTAACATTCTTCAATCCTCCACCCGCTGCAAACAAATTTTCCCTTCACCACCTATCGTGGTTTATAGGAGAAGTGCAAGCCTTCGTGGCCTCCTGGTTCATACTAAACTAAGGAAACCAACCAGCGAGATAGATCAGACAGTGCCTCCAGCAGGAGCTTACAGATGCAACCACCCACGCTGTTTGACCTGTCAGTTTATTCAACAAGGCCAAACGAAATACAATTGTTTTTTACTACTAAAGAGGAACGTTGTATTTATAATCACATGACATGTAATTCTAAAAACCTTATCTATATGATCCAATGTAAAAATTGTTTTAAACGTAATATACCGTGTCAATACATCGGAGAAACAAAACGCTAAATGAACATCGCCGCTCGTAGAGAATCTACATCACCTCAGCTGCCCTACTCCTAGAAAAACCACTTGTATAACGGTTTTACATACAGTAAATTGAGTTGTAATCATTTATAGAGGGGCACTCAACGAATCTGTTCCTCACTTTATCTGTTCCCCAGCGGAATTCTTGCTGGCTGGCAAAATATTCTGAACATATTTTTTTAATTGCCATTTTTGCGCTGGTTGACCTGAGAAATGAGTCGCAAGAACAAACTGTGCTGGCTAACTTGAGCAGATCGAAAAGAGACTGGATCGAAGAAAATCGGAGGACACTTCGGGGCTTAAAAGGATTCAGCTTCGTAGCAACAAATTTAAGCAGTAC